>LQRL01097856.1:2125-12773 GCA_001703475.1 Hydroides elegans | reverse complement strand
CACAGTCGCCAAATTGGCGACCGACTTTTTTTCACAGTCGCCAAACCCAAATTCACAGTCGCCAATGGCGACCATTCGGTCGCCAATGTCGAGCCCTGCTAAATGTTAATTATCTCAATAACCGTTAGTTATATTGCAATCAAACTTTCACAGATAATAAAAAACATAATGAATTTGGATATTATCATACCCAAACGTCAATTATCCCATATCCAGGCATATTTTTCTCAAGAAAACCACTGTGAAAAAAAAACTGCGAACTTTCAAACTAAACAGACCTTCAAGTTTTCAAAGTCGGTATCGACGCTAAATATTTGACAAAGAGACCTTTTTACACCAAAGATTCAATACTCAGAAAATCTAATATTAGTTTTCTTAAAATTATTAATGAACCTTTTTCAGCAATTATTTATTTTTCTATATACACTGTATATAATATATATATTTGGTATTCTTAATAATTTTTGTGTAATTATGATTTTGAACATTTGACAATCAAATCCAGTGTATAGTCTACCTTTAAGATAAGCAGATAAGCTATCGAGTACTGCACTTCTATGTTCACCGAGTTGATGGCCAGTCTTGTCTCGTGCCGCTTAAAACAATAAAGGTGATGATCATTGATTAAGTTACATAAATAATATACGTATTTTATAATAATTATGACTAAAACGTTAAATTTACTCAGTAATATTATTGAAATATTATTTATGAATGAAGGATTCATCAATCACGAATTACAAGTCGTGGCATTGTATTGTTCCATTAAATTAGGTCGATGACTCCAACTACAGGGATGTACCTTAGCGGTCGCTAGGTCGCAGATGCGACCTGAAAGTCGGCCGTGCGACCTGGGATTTTCATCAGGTCGCAATCCGTGCGACCAACTTTTTGGCCTTATATATGGCAATGTATGCGTGGTTACATTTAAGAAAAAGGTGTTAAGGCGAAAATGGTCAAACGATTTTTTTTTTCATACCTATTTTGCTATAAAACATAGGATCATGTAAAAAAAACACTGCGCATTAAAAAAACTGCACGGCTGTTCCTAATTGTACCGCGGGTCTTTAGGCCATATTTCGATATTTTTTGTTTATATCAAGTTTAGATGTTGTTAAAAACGTTGTCACATCTGTGCAGTCCTCATTTGCTTTGCTCTTTGTAGTTATTGCCTTGCATCCTATGTTAATAACCGATACGCTTTACGATCCTTATTTGATAGCTCATCAGGAAATGGAACATTTTGAAAAGGTCTGATCTAACAAGTATTCAGTGAAGACGAACAGGCCCCAACGCCCCCAAAGTCGTTTTCGAATATTTCAGAAGTCTCCATGACCTTCCGTTCAAAAGTTCTATCCCATACAAGCTCAAGTCTTGAAAAACCGCTATTTATTGCTATTTTGGCCAATTTTACAATTTCCGGTCGGGTGTTTTTGACCGAAATGGTCAAAAGGCACATCTAAGGACCAAGACCTTTCATTTGAGCCTATAACCAAGTCTCTATGACCTTCCGTTCAAAAGTTCTAGCCCGTAAAAGCTTAAGTCTTGAAAAAAAAACAGCTATTTATGACTATTTTGACCAATTTGACAACTTCCGGTAGGGTGTTTTTGACCGAAATGGTCAAAAGGCACATCTACGGACCAAGACCTTTCATTTGAGCCTATAACCAAGTCTCTATGACCTTCCTTTCAAAAGTTCTAGCCCGTACAAGCTCAAGTCTTGAAAACCGCTATTTATAGCTATTTTGGCCAATTTGAAACCTTCCGGTCGGGTGTTTTTGACCGAAATGGTCAAAAGGCACATTTGCAGATCAATACCTTTCATTTGAGCCTATAACCAAGTCTCTATGACCTTCTGTTCCAAAGTTCTAGCCCGTACAAGCTCAAGTCTTGAAAACCGCTTTTTTGGGCTATTTTGGCCAATTTGACAACTTCCGGTCGGGGGGTTTTGACCGAAATGGTCAAAAGGCACATCTACAGACTAAGACCTTTCATTTGAGCCTATAACCAAGTCTCTGTGACCTTCCGTTCAAAAGTTGTAGCCCGTACAAAAAAGTATGACGGACAGACAGACGGACAGACGGACAGACAGACGGACGGACACCCCAAACCTATAGGCCCCCAACCTTTTGGGTTGGGGCCTAAAAAAACGCTCGCGTCTTCGGCACTCGCATCCCGAATCATTTTATATACTCTCTGTCCTATAAGTGAGCGCACTGGTGTCATTTCCCCGACGCAGTGTTCAAAATGTAGAGGGCCCGAGGGCGCTTAATCTTAGAGCTGCATATATATCGCTACCATACATCTTTCCATTATGCCACTTGCGACCTGAACATCCGCCGTGCGACCTGCTTTTTTCAGCAGGTCGCACGGCTGCGACCTGGAATTTAAGTTAAGGTACAGCCCTGCAACTATCAAACCTACTTTCTGCTTTGAGAGTTCGGATGGCTTCGTGGCAGGTCTTCATGAAAGCTTCCGCGTCTGCGTCGATCTGGTCGCGTTCCGAGTCCGTCATTTTCGAGTTGTTTCGGCCAAGGATACTGGAATATGATTAAATTTGGTGCATATGTGACATATATATTATCGCATATGATAGCGCTTTTCTAAAACAAGAATAGATTAAGTACATCATTAATTTCATTCGGGCATGCCATTTAAGTGTTGTTTACTATCATATATTTATTTAACTGTGACCGTTTTAAATGTCTTTATAATATTTTACCTGTCACTTACCCTCCGGTATTTATATAATCTTTTCTATGGGAAAGCAGAAAATCCTCAAGTTTTGCTATGTGCTGCATCTGGAAAAAAAAAGACCATTGAAAAGTAGTTGCTTCTATCAGCAGTCACAGAGTCTAGTATTTTGAACAAATGCGTTTAATGTATAAATTAAAATACATTGAAAAAAGGCCTTTGCTGAACGCATATTCCATTCCTATTGCATGACGAGGAAACAACGATGACACAATGGAAACAATGAGGAAACAACGAATAAGCAAGCGTTGGTGTCAGTGTTCTATTTTCACTCACGTTTGACTTTTGTTGTCATTGTTTACCGTCATTGTTTGAAACTGCTTACTTGATACAGGGATTTTCTTAGGATTGCGCCCTTGCGCCAATTTTAGGACGCCATATCATACTTTATGCCGGCCTTTTATAAAAGTTATAAAGGCGCCTTAAATACACATTGCTTTTAGAAAAACCCTACAAATCAAAAATCATACAAATCAAAAATCATTAATTATGATTTTTAAAAATTATATAATTTATTATAACAAAAAAAAATATCTAAACCATTTGACTCAACATTCAATACAAGAAGACGAATAATTTTGAATCATAAACAATATCAAGGGGATGAACCCCTAATCCTAGGTCCAAGGTCGTATATAGCGGTCGTCATGTCAACTTAACTCGCACTGTACGAGAGCATATCCGAAACAATATTTATCTGGGGAAGCGAGCGCCGAAGGAGCGATCGATGTTTTTAGGAACTTCGTTGAAAAACACTTATAATGTATGGGTATGCAGCAAAGCAAATGTCGTATGGGATAAGAGTATAATTACTAAGGTGCATTTCTTATGTACTGAGTTATGATTCTGACTTAATTTTGATATGTTTATTTTGTTTAAATAAACGTTACTGGCTCTCTACATCAGGGATGAACTTTTATTAAATAGATTATCCGTAAATTTATCATATGAATAATTGACGCCCTGGCCAAGATTAAAGGGAACCAACAGGCGCAATAGCCATACTTTTTGGGCGCCATTCCCGATTTAGGGCGCCAATGGCGCATCGCGCAATCTTAAGAAAATCCCTGATGTCTTTAATGATGAAAAACTGTGAATTATTTTGGCTGTTTCCGCCAATCATATATCTGTTTATACCTAAATAACACAATGATCAAACTTTATATGTTCCAATTTCTAGCTCGATGTGCCATATATCAAATGTCTCACCAATTTTATAGATGTGAAAAAGAAATTCAGTGATGATAACAATGCAAGGCCCATTAGGCCTTCCGCCCAAAAGTTTTATCAAGTATATTAGTCTACGAGTACGGACTACCCAACTCTATAAGCCCAAGATCTTTGAAGTTTGGTTCTTAGAATGTGGATTTGGAATCGATGCCCGCTGGTTAAATATCTAAAATCTATTTGGACATTGTAGACTGGTCCGAATTCATGTATAACTACAAGAAACTTCACGAGTGCATTTGTACTCATTGGCAGGGATGCATCTTAGCGGCATTGTTGGTGTTTGATGTCGTTTTAGATGACACTCGCACTTGAACGAATGACAATTCAACAAGGAAGTATTTGTGAAACACTAAAAGGCTCCAACCGCCCCCTGAATCGTAGGGGTATTGAATATTTTCTATATGCTCATAACATGTTTTGAATGAGAAATCACAACTTTTGAGTATTTTGGCAAAATTCGGCTATTTTCCGGTGGCTGAAACTGTCAAAATGCACATCAACAAATTCAGACCTTTCATTTGAGCCTATAACCAAGTCTCTATGGCCTTCCGTTCAAAATTATAGCCCGCACAAGCTCATCTTTTGTAAAACCACTTTTTTTGGACATTTTGGCAAAATTCGGCCCATTTCCGCTGGCTGAATCTGGCCGGAACTGTCATAAGGCACATCAACACGTCTAGACCGTTCATTTATATCTAATCGTATAACCAAGTCTCTACTCGTATGACCTTCCGTTCAAAAGTTATAGACCGTAAAAGAAAGCGATGAAAGAGAGACAGACGGACAGACAACCCAACTCTATAGGTCCCCAACTTAAGGGTTGGGGCCTAAAACGTTCCATTATCATTTCAGGGTGCTTAAAACACAGTATGAGTACATTGAATGTCTTACAACATCTTTGGCTTTCAGTGAAAATTGTGTCTTCTTTTTTAATGACATAAAGCTTCTGTCAGCCGGGAGCTCTTGACCCTCTGGAAATTTATGTGATTTGACATCTTTAATCGCGGTTTTGAAGTATATTGTAATGTCTGCCATCGTTAAACAAGCGTTTAAAACTACTTTACTGGACCGTGTTTACTTGGCAAAAAAAGGTGTAGCACCCATCAGATACTACCCGTTTTCAAGGTTTGTCCAAGAATATATTTTTCTGCTCAAAAACAAAACCACAAATTGGAAACAAAACTATGATTGAAACAGTGTAATTCG
Source organism: Hydroides elegans (assembly GCA_001703475.1). Taxonomy (NCBI): domain Eukaryota; kingdom Metazoa; phylum Annelida; class Polychaeta; order Sabellida; family Serpulidae; genus Hydroides; species Hydroides elegans. The sequence continues at coordinate 7,583 of LQRL01097856.1, read as the reverse complement.
GCCGTGATCATGATATACACATCACTTATATCAACATTAGTAAATTTTGCGATAATTTACAATATAGTTGACGGTAAGTGGGTAAATTAGCAAATGAAAAAGTCGATTAATCGAGCGATAATAGAATACTTAAGAATCTGGCCCATTATCCTTTCACCCTTCATTCTTTTTATTTATACTCATACCTACGGTGTGCATTCGAGGCTATAGTCATACTGAATCATAATTGTTGCGCAGCACTTCTAGTGCCATTAAACATAATTGCCATATATTTATAAATCGGTCTGTATATACCGTTGATCTGGCCCCCACCTGTCAAACGGTGGTGTATGGTCTCTCCCTACCGCCGACAATCCTCGTCATCTAATTGTCCAATATGGTTTTAGTCTGCACGTACACTCTGCTTGTTTGCTTTGTAACCAAGTTTTTAGTCAACGTTTTATGCACGTGTTTTATGGCACCGGAGCTCCTACTACCACATTTGCCATTTGGATGATTAGGAGTAAATCTACACAGGTACGAGTACATCGTACACACGTCTTTGGTAGTGGCCAAGATTGACACTGGCAATTGAATATGGCAATTGGCATGGTGGAACCAAAACCTGTCTACCTGTCGGCCTGTCAACCCGCATACCACATAATTGGCATCATATTCGGCCATATATCTTATGATATCATAAGATCGCTTTATCACGTATAACTTGACTACGAGTATACTTTATAATATGATTATACAATCCACGGTCAAACGCTAGAAACAGTCGACTCGACCTAGTACCTCGGTATCAACCTCCACAAATACCTTAGGTGGAAACCCCATATCGACTCCATAACCAAGCGATCAAATAATATGTGTTCATTCCTTAGCCGAAATCTCAATAAATGCTCCAAGGAGATAAAGGACACCGCATACCGGTCCCTCGTGCGCCCACTCTTGGAATATGCAAGCCCGGTATGGGATCCACATACCAAGACCGATGCTGACAAGATAGAGCGAGTCCAGCGCAGGGCTGCACGTTTCGTTTGTGGTGATTATAGGCAGACAAGCAGCGTAAGCGCAATGATCAGGCAGCTCAACTGGGATAGCTTTGAGATGCGAAGGAAACAGGCCAAATTGGTCATGATGTACCGGACCGTGTACCGACTCGCAGCCTTACCAACGGTCATACTCATACCTACGGTGAGCATTCGAGGCACTATGTACCTAGTACCCTGCGCCAAAACTGTGGTCTACCAAAAGTCATTCTTCCCAGACAACATCCGTATTTGGAACTTCCTCAATACAACAATACAAATTGTGCTTTTATATAGCTATTTTGTCGAGTTATCGTCATTTATGTCGAAATGGAATGATAAATGTCTTACGAAAATGTTCATATTTTCGACAAAATCATATGTGATAAAGTTATCTAAATTCCGTTAGAAAACAAATAATTGATATGCAGTTTTCAATCGAGAGTGCGTTTGTGCGTAGTCGCTCAGTCATTTTTACAATCACAAAAAATAAGAACATTTATATGACGCGCTGAATTTATCTGATTACGCAAAATATGCAAAAAAAAATATGCTTAAATGCTAGCATATGTTACTTACTGGTCCAAATGAAAATGCTCAGTAAAATGGTGTTGATGCAAAAGTATGTCTCACCTATATGTCTCACCTGATATATAAAATCATTCACGCATTGACGACGAAAATTAAAAAAACTGCTGAAAAACGAGGGCGTTTTATTTTACGTACTTGAATCGAATCATAGTTTGAAGGCGGTATGGTAAAATAATATTCATAAAAAAATAGTAAAAGCTATTGAGCATATCCACTATTGGTTCTATTTCTACAATTTCAGCTGTAACGATCCTCAAGGCTGCTGACATTGCCTATGGTGGAATACTAAACAGCACGAAAGCTGTGGAATGCAGGAGCACAAATGAGCTGAAAAGTGCTATTCGGGTAATAGATCAGCGAATCACATAGTTTATAATTATCAATTATAATTGATATTCATAGTTCTAAATAAACTGTTTTTGCAATGTTTACCTGAATATTCAACCAATTGTATGTAAGTACACATGTAATTCTAAATTAAGTTCCTTGTGGATGTTTCATTGGCAAAAAAAATAGTTTCTGCAATTTTTTGCATTGTTATGTTTGTATATATTTACAGTTTGCAATTAAATTTGCCAAAAGGCGCTGGCCCCATACTGTACCGAACAATGATCAGGGCAAAATTTTAACAACATACAAGGCGGAGAACTGTTCTGTATTGGTAAATATATTTCTGCGTTCCTTTTTATATATTAATTGACATGAAAAAAAAGTAAAATTATTATGGGCTATAACCAAATCAATGATAAATCATAAAAAAAACTCGGTAAAATTCGTTTACGGTCCTAATGAATCAGTTGGTCATCGAATTTTTGCTCTACATCTCTTGCTTCAAACTCAATGCTATATCATCTTTTAATTAGTTGTCAAACATAACGAACAACTAGGCTGCTGAATTTAACATTTCCAATATTTGCCTAAATCAATCAGTGGCTTAACATTTTTATTCCTATTTTTTACATAATTATCGTTATGCGTTGTTATTTTGATAAGACCAAAAGCATGGATTGGTATTGTAACAAAAGCAAGTACTTATATTTTTGAAAATTTTTGTTTCAGGAATTGGTGTACTCAGATAATGGTGTGGACCCTTCTATGTTTCTCATGGAGCATCCTACATTAATTGGACAAGTAGTCAAGTCTCCTCTTTATTGGGGTTACAGCTATAGATTTCAAGTTTCATGGTCTGGATACCCTGAATCACATAGCTTTCTTGTCACTGAATATTACGGAGATGTATATATCTATCAGCATACATTTCATCCTGATATAGAAGTAAGTAACAGATTTAAAGGCTTTCGAGTAAGAAACGTGCCTTGTAGAAATAGAAGTTAAACAATGAGCAAGAGAGATAAAATTCAAATTTATGATAAATATATACACCCTGTATATATATATTTTAAAAACCTCCGATAGCTAGTAAAATGATTTTGTACATTCTCTTAAATTATCTAAGAGCTGCATTTATTTTGAAAGGCAATGTTCATTAAACATACTTATATACAAGATATGTAAGAGGGTAATAAATATATTTAAAAATATATTATATTATATATAAATCTTTCAATACTAATATAGATTGAATTGATAATTTTTAGTTGTTTATTCTGATATTCAAATGTTATTTGTTCGTTCATTTTCAGATTGAGAAACAAAAGAGTCCCTTCACAGATACAGCTGATGAAATCGACCACAGCCAAAGAGCTGATGTTTCCATAGGCACTTCTACATTCTTCGGTGAAGAGAGTGTTCCTTCTTGTCCTGCTTCAGTAGGAAATAGTCCGTCAACATGTCCCAACCTGGATAGCAATAACTGTGGGGCCGACTCGTTGCAACATAATCCATTTCTAGATCAACATCCCCCAGAGCATTGGCAGCAGCAAACCCAAAGTATTCTCAGGACTCGTGATACTGTCGTCCATTCACAACTGTTTCAGAATCTCAGCATAGACTTCAGTATTCTTAATTTGAATATTTGGAATGCAAATAGTGTAATAGCAGATAACTCACGAGGGACTCGCTATATAGAACGCATCAAGAACTTAGCCAAAGTAAGTGGTATTAATTATGTTTGTATCAGATACCCATGTTCATTAAACGAGAATCTGAGAAAAGACTAGGTCTATTTATGAATAAAGTTTATATTATCTGGTAAATTTAATCAGCCAACTTTGAAATTTATAGATATCGTTTCAAAACCTTGATTGCTTGTCACCATTTAGACTTTAAAATTCCTTGGTTTTTTTACCATAATACCAACTTTGAACTAATGTTTAATCCATTCAAAACATTTATGATGAAGATTATGATGGCAAATCAATGAACACATTAATTAACAAATATATTAAGACTAACCGACATATATTCATTCTCATGTTAACTTGTAAGATCAAACCATATAACGTATTGATATACATGATTGCCAGTTGTGTAACAGCACGGAAGCAGACGTGATCGCCTTCCAGGAAGTGCGCTTCGAAGACGGACGAGGAGGCCGCTTAGGACCCAACCAGGTGCAGCATCTTTCTACCTTGCTGCCCCAGTACCAGGTATATATCTTAGGAGTCCCACCTGGTTCTGTAGAAGTTTCGTGTAATCAATGCCCGATATGGTGACGCGGTTGAGTGGTTTGTACATACAGTGTACTGGATGAAAAGCCATTTTCTTCGTATCTAACACTCATTTATTTAAGCCAGACCATACAAGGTCAAAATTGTAAAAGAAAAATCATTCAATATTATAACATAAACAGAAACATGTTGCTTTTGATATAAATTAGTATATTGGTACATTTGATTGGTTCCTTTTATCTCACCTCTGGTTATTTCCAATCTAATTTGTGAATTTGGTTGATGATAATCGAAATATAATGACCCTCATCACATGTAGATTTTTTTATGGTTTAGAAATTATCAAGCTTTTTGTATATGAAAACTCTTTCGTTCCCTTTCAGTTTGTGTACGAACCCGCTCAGATCCAAGAGCACGGCATTCCACGTCGCATCGAGGAGGGCGTCGCTATCTTCTCTCGCTTCCCCATAGTGCGGCATGAGGTCACTCACTTAACTAGGTGCTTATGGCCATTGAGGTTTTTGGGGTATTTTTGATAGATTTTCGAGTTAAATATAATATATTCCATCCCCATCAAGTGGTTTTACATCTTATATGTGGACATTTTGTACCAGCAAGGACATGTCATTATCCCCCGTGAAAACGAGGGGATATAGGGTTGAGCTTGTCCGTCTGTCCGTCTGTCCGTCTGTCTGTCTGTCCGTCTGTCTGTCTGTCTGTCTGTCCCGCTTGATATAGGGTACATTGTGCACGCGAGTTTGGTATGAAGGAGTTGAGCTAGAAGTTTCATATTTTATACACGTATAAACCAAGTCTGAAGTTGTGCCTCGGTAAGGTTTTATCTCGATCGGTTGAAAATTGTCGATTCTGGAGCACTTTAAAATTTGTCGATTTTAAACTTTTTTTAGATACCAAGCACTTTGTGCACACGAGTTTGGTTTGAAGGAGTTGAGCTAGAGCTTTCAAATTTTGTACACGTATAAACCAAGGTCTGAAGTCGTGCCTCGTCAAGGTTTTATCTTGAAAATTGTTGATTCTGAAGCACTTTAAAAATTGTCGATTTTAAACGTTTTTTTCAGATACCAAGCACTTTGTGCAGGTGAGTTTGGTATGAAGCAATTAAGCTTGACCTTTCAAATTTTATTCTCGTATTAACCGAGGTCTGAATTCGTGCCTCGTTAAGGTTTTATCTGGATCGGTTGAAAATTATCGATTCTGGAACACTTTGAAAATTGTCGATTTAAACATTTTCACCCGATGTTAAGTACTTTGTGCACCGAT
>LQRL01097853.1:8898-34138 GCA_001703475.1 Hydroides elegans | reverse complement strand
GCGCCAAATGTAAAATTATCTCCCCGAGCGACCAGCGAATAGTCATCGACGGGGAAGAAGTAGAGCACGTAGAAGAATTCGTATTCCTGAGAAGCGTAGTGCCAAATAGCGCTAAAGATGTAATAAGGCGTATAGGACTCGCGTCAACGGCATTTGGCCGACTGAGAGAGGCCATTTGGAAAAAAAGTCAATATGCAATGCCCTAAAGATACGCATATACAATGCCCTTATAGTGCCCATAGCCACATACAAATCCGAAACATGGACCCTAAGATCGAGCGAAACGCGCCGACTCGAGGTGTTCGAAATGCGCTGCTTAAGAGCCATACTAGGGGTGACGCGCAGAGAAAGCCTGAGAAACGAGCACATCCGCAATGCCCTCAAGATGAAAAACACAATCACTAAGGTGGTAAAGCAAAAACGGCTGAGATGGTTTGGCCACGTCACAAGACGCCCCCCCCCCTAAAAGCATTGTCGCCAAAGCCTACCGAGAAGATTTCCCAAATCCAAGACCGCGAGGCAGGCCACCCAAGAAATGGATCACTCAGGTGCGAGAAGACACAGGGCTCCCTATTGCTACCGCAGAGCGCAGAGCATCGGACCGTGGTGATTGGCGTACAGTCAGCCGTCTGAAGAGAGCGAGGGGACGAAGAGTCCTGAGCATCTAAGTCAAGTAAGTAAAGTCAAGTTTAATACACCATGTATTTCGCAAGTTTAAGTAAGGATTTCGTAACCATGTCAAAGAAATGAGCTCAAGAAAATATTAAATCACAAATATTTGTCATATTAGTAAAGTTCGGATAAATACAGTTATCGTTATCGCATGTTCAATGATTACAGATTAAAAACCTGTCAAAAGAGGCTGTTCCTATGGATGAACTGATTATCACTGAGATATTTCAGACACAACATTAGACATATTGATAAAAAAAGTCACAGTAACCATGAATAGAAATTTACGTGGGATTTAAATGTCAATTGTTTTCAAACAAATAAAAAATTATATTATGATTGAAGAAAAACAAAAGAACATGATTTACATGTCTAGTTTGCTCGAAGTAATAAAAAACATATCATTACACTCTAATATATGTGCAACGACAACAAACAACTTCGCTATACATGTCAATCTTAAAGAAAGAGTATGAGTTTGATTTTCCTAATAAGGATTTGAATTTGACTTTAAATCAATATGAGTCATCAGCTATCGCATGTTTAAAAGTTGTGTATATTGCGTACAATAAGAAATTTGTATTTCCTGATTTTCATCTTTCAGTTGAATATAAGTCGTATTTTCAACGGTTGGGGCCCAACTGTTGAAATATATCTCACACAGACCCGTCTAGACCTTTCGATTGAATACAATATGCTATATATTGGTTACTAGTGAAAATATATCGCATATTGCCAATAGTGAATATATATGACATTATTTTAGTCATAATTTTACAAGTCATACTGGCATTTTTATAACGCTTTAATGAATAGATACTCAAGAGTCACATGACACAGTTGAACCTTAACTTGATGTATGCAAGTATAATGGTCTGGACACACGGGTAGCTTCTTTGAGCTTGTTTAACCATGACAAACCATGAAAAACCGTGAGTCTCAATGTAACCCGCTTGGGGAAATGAAACTCGTTTCTTTACACAACGCTTGACGCGATTTCGATTTCACATAAGGAATACATTTGAAATCACGGTTTGTTAAGATAAAAAGCCGCGAAAAGCTTCCCATATGGGCAGGTCCTAAATTCAAAATCCTTCTTGGAGAATTTCAAAATTAGACTTAAGAAATGAATGTTATCATAGTAAAGCTTTGTCAGTATTTTGCAATATATTTTAATGTTTTTTTATATCTATCACTTTAACAGATGAAAATGTTGTTTTGCTTTGTTTGATTTGGGAAAAAATGCTTCGCTTATTTTTTTTGTTTTATAATTATACCAGCGTTTCATTTTATTATTTGAACCATTAACGCGTATCTATTTTCTCAATTGGTAATGCTTATCCCCAACATTAAATTGATCTGCTAATTTTAACTCTAGAAATGATATCTCACATATAATTTTAAAATATAGGTTGTGATACGAGAGAGTACAAAGAGTGAATGACAGCGTTTTCATTTAAAAGAAGGCGGTGAATGTTATGAGTAATCCAGGTAAAAGGATTAAATGTGAATGAAAAAATGAAATAATACGGTTACTCAAAAGCCCTCACTTTGCAAATGATAAGCATACATCTCGACTACGTCTCGATCGTCTCGATTGTCTGTATATCATTTGCAAAGTTCTGGCTGTTTTTAATAACCAATACATATATGGATTAGAGTGTGCATAAACAATCCGATTCCATATAAAACATTATGTTAAATGCATATACACTGGTCCAACCAAATTCATAAGATCCAAGTAATGGTTTTAGCTCTTCTTAATTCCCAATGCCTAGCAGATAAATAATTTTAAAAAAACTTTGTTTTTTGTTTTAACCAATTAATACACTCCATTTGTTTAATTAAAATTCTCATGGATGTTGATAGCTCAAACTTAAGAAGAAAAGTATAGAGGGAAATTTGAACAAATGTTTGAATTTGTTCCCATTAAACAATACGATTTCCAATGTAAGAGAATGCATATTCAAATCTTATTTTTTCATGTTCTAAAATTACTATATATAATATAAAATGTAATTTAATTTTTAATTTAATTTAAAATGTGAATTGAATTAAGCACTATTTATTTCAGCCAAAAGATTAACGCTAGATATCTGATCTATTGAATAGATAATTATACATTATAGGATAAAATATATTTTAAAAAGTTGTTGACAATATCTTGTAACTGTATCCCTTAATTCCCATAATCCATTAAGATCATAGTGAAACATGGTAATTAGTATATGAAATATTTACCATAAGGGGCATGATACATGAAATAGTCAAGTTGTTTTTAAAATAATATGTATCTTGTGATAATAACGACTTGTTAAAACAAATAAAGTTGCTATTTTTACATTTAGATTGTATAATAGGTGTAGAAATTATCACAGCACACCTGTATATAAAAATAGAACAACTTCATCTCTCTGCTACCAAGGGCAAGGTCAAGGTCATTTTTTCAAAACATGAGTTTCATTTAAACTTTGCTATATGTATTTTTTATCGAAAATCCATTATATAGTTTTCTTGTTTATAGTAAAACGGCATTTTTATTATATATTTTAGGCCAAGCCTCAGTGTATTTAACGGTGTGTACTAAGCAGTGTAGTAGTCATAAAAATCTTCGCAGCACGCTTGCATGTAAAAATCGAACAACTTCATCTTCCTAAACCCAGATGCGAGTTCAAATGTCAGGGTCACAACTTCAAATATTGGTTGACCAGCCAGAGGAAATCGAATCCAGTTCCAATTGTACGGGTTGAGAGTTTCTTCAAGACGAAACTGAAATCATGTTAAAGTATATGTGAATTAACAAGCGTACATAAGTATAATAAAATGGGTTTTAAAATATAAAATATAGATGTTGTATACAATCGTATAAAATAGGTTGATGCTCTGAGCAATAATTCAAATGAATTAACGTTGTAAACATGACTTCAAGCAAAGCATTAGAGCTAAATAACAAGGCGCTGCAAGGACGATGTGACAGCAACAGCTTTGTGTCTAATTAGGCATCATTAAATCATTTAAAATACAACAGCAATTATGTACATATACTTATGATTCAGCCAGGTGTGTTTGTCATAATAGTCAATATGATTAACGTTTGAATTGCCAAATAAAGATTCCCTGAACACTTAACACGAACAGTACGATTACATGGAGTTTAGGACTTGGTGAAATGCTGTTCCGTCTTTTTGTCAACTTTTGAACGATATTTCATGTGTCTACATTGTATTCTTTTACAGTCATTGCTGTCATTGAAATTAATTACCGTTATAATGATACCGTTACGCAGCACGATTTCTATCTTTGATGCTCCAATGACCCGGAAAAACAAGGCAGAGGCGGAGAAATAGCGCGGAACTACAGTGTCGCTCATACCGTCATTAATAAACTTAAGTATTTCAAAGGTAGACTGCAAGACAAATACGAGTTGATATAAATAAAACAATATGACATATGTATCTATACTGTAGCGTGAAGTTTTGGTAGATAGCATGATAAGGCATCAAAGGTTTACAATTTTACAACGCGACGAAAAATGTCCAGCTTAATTTGGATTGTGTTTATTATCTATTTCAATTATATATTGTTTATTGTATAAGCTGCAAAATTCTTGCTTATTCAGCAAAGTTCAACCCTAAGCGTTTTACAAAGCATCATAAAATGTGCATTTATGAGGACTCTACATTGCAAAATTAAAACTTATTATTTGGTCCTTTTTACGGGGTATTACATCCAAAACTGTCAATCATACCAAAACGTTGGATAGGATTGTGGCTCTTTATACCATTATTGACGCTTTGATGAATCTACCAATACATGGTTATTTGTGTTTTAATTCAAGGAAGATATTAAATATGGATAAAAACAAATAATTGCATGACCAAACAAGCTTTTGTTATTGATTGCACCCACCTGATGGTACGTGAATGTAACACGGCCAAATGGAAAACCATGCAGTGCCTTATTTGGATCATCTGAACTTCCGTTTACAGCCAGAGTGTACAGCTCGTTGGGATATTGTAAATCAGCCCTTGTGCTAAACCCTTCACGGCATTGCATGTCTTTTTAAAGATGTGCATTTAAATAATATATTAAAACCAAGGAAAATTTGTCTATTAACTATATTTTTAACAAAAGTAGTTAAATGATACTTATGGATACATTTGGTTTAGATGTTGTTATTTGAGTTTGGTCTTTTAACACAAGAACATTTCAAAAATATTTCTTTAAGCATAATACTATTTCTAAGAGATAAAATTAGTTGATACCAAAGGATTTACTTGGCTATCATATTTTAATATGAGTATAAATGTACGGCTGTGCATATTAAAAATACGGAATAATTCGCATTCAATGTTTTATCAAATGGATTGTGTCACAGACAAAATGTAGAATCAATCGAAAATAATTAAACAGTAATTGTTTTTAAATCATTTTCATTTTCTCATAATACGGTTACCTCTGCATATTTTATTTTGTCGCACAAGCTACAGATCTTACGAAAATTACCTTCAACATATGTGACCGTAGTAAAATCATCCTCGTCACTATGGAAACTGTATATATCATCCTGTTCATTCGTGTCATCTGTGGAGTCATCCTTTATTGAAGTACTTCCGTCAAAGTTTTGCTGAGATGTAACAGAATCATCCTGAAAAGAATATCTAAAGCAAAACAAGCCAAGTAAAGCAAGGTTCCACATATGTTTGATTAGTTTCATTGTTTTTGATGCCTTGTATGTTACTTTCAAACGTCGTTAATCGTAAATGCAATTGTTGTGTCAAATGAAATAAAAAAATAACTTCATTCTTGAAATTGTATCGGTTTTACGATAGAAAACATTCTATTTGCAAGACTATTGTACATATCCATACAGGAGATGTGTTGCTGGTATGAGTTATTTATTTTACCAATCAATTTAAAACTTGTTTTCAAAAACAAAATAATAAATAACTCGTAAGGTACATGCTAACAATGTAGTCGCATCAACGTGGGAGTATATATATGATCAACATTGGCTTTGAAGCTTCATTGCTGTTAATTATGAGACATTAATATTAACAATTGATTTAATCTTAACACGAAATGTCTTATTTCTATGCGCACAAGCATATATGAATCGCTTTGAATATTTGATTTGATTCAAAAATAATATGCAATCTCAATAAACATTAGTGTTTTTATATCAACATCTGATATCATCAAATGATTATTAAAACCTATATAAAAGTAATCCAAATTAAGTTCACTTTTATATCCTGGTCAATATTATTTCCTAGAACCTGGTGCTGGTCCCTTTGCTAGATCCTTGTGCGCTGCCTCTTCTGAGCCATAGCGGCACACCAGGTTAACCAGACACGAATAGATTTGTTGAGTATGCGCCTAAATCATGCAAATGTGGGAAAGACGATTTAGCTAAAAATGTGCTATTTGGCGGTAGAGAGAGATGTCGATAGTGCAATTAAGGTAGACTTTCTGCTAGACTTTCCTCACCATTCTCTTTTGGATATAATAGTTGTTCGATGAATCCCTTTTCCAATACATTGAATCAGAACAAACTTACGAAAATTACAAATGAGACATGTTTTTACTTTTACGTTTACGCCTCAAAAGGGAAAGTACGTGCGTTGTAAATAAAAGAAGGTTTTGTTTACTAAAATCGAAGCATTTATATATCTATAAGTTTAAGTGCTCAACAACCATGGCACTTTCACATGTCATTTTATAGCGAAAATGGATGTTGATATATCATGAATTCATAGTCCTAGAATAAAAATAGCTTGTGTACCAAACACTATTGAAGTGGCCATATCGATCTCATGACCTAATCCTATTGCACACCCGTTATTTACCAAGTCTCTTGTTCAGTTGCAGTGCGAGGAGCGCACAAGGCTGCTTCGAAACATTTCATTATTCATCAATGGAAAATTGGCAGATTGACTTAGCTGCGGGGCGCACCTAAAAGGCTAAAGGTACATGCTTGCTTTCAGTTGTGTTGTGTGTGTGTGTGATGATGAATGGCATTTTCGATAGTTTTCAAGGTGTTGCATTATTCAAAAAGATTATTTTAAATAAGAATTTTTAATAATCAAATTTCCGAAAATAAGCATTTTATTCTTTCTATTTACAATATAAAAATGCCAAAAAAAATATTGAGGAAGATATAGAGAAACATCAATTGCAAGCACGTATTGGTAAAAAAAATATTTAGTATACCTGCACATTCTCGTAACAGTTTCGGATCATCGACATTATAAGAACATATATTGGAAGTGTGCCTTTTGGGGTTGTTTCACCAATTCCTCCAAAATTTGATTTGTGGCGAATTTTCTAAATACATGCAAATTTCTGGACTTGTGATTATTTATGACGGGGTTTGGACGGACTAAAGCTCGGCTATTCCTGGATGGATCTCATTTCCCTGTGGCCCCTAGATACAAAAATTCGAGGGTAAAATGCCCCCTCCCCCGGCGAAAATCCACTCGCTTTTAATAATGATTTTTTTTTCGAAATAAATCTTTTTTTTTTAAATATTTCTGTAGATCGAATACTTAAACCTTTTATTAATGACCTCATAGTTACTTATCCCAATGCTACATTGTCAGGCTAATCATCCCAGCCATGGAAATGCATAACTTATCCTTTTTTGTTAAGCCAATAAGTCTCAATTACGTCATGATGACGTCAAAATCACGTGATAGCGTTGACGTCACAATATGACGTTGCTGTTATGTTATTTTTGGTCGACGCTACAAGGACTGTGTTAAAATATTAGGCTACGTGAGGGGGAGTTTTGCTGGGGAGGATAACATAATTGGAGGTGTGCCTCTTTTGGGTTATTTTTGAAATTTGAAACAAAAAAGAATTTTGGCGATTTTCCGAGATTTTCTTATTTTAGACTTAGTCTTAGCGTGATGACAAACTCGGCTATCCCACCATGGATTTAGTTTGACATTGGCACATGTCGATATTTCCTATTATTCCTTTTATTACATGAAATACTCTTTTAAAATAGGTAATAGACAGGAATGCCACTGCCTGGCAATATTAAATTTGATATTTGATTATATAGCCCTACATAATGCTTCAAACATGTAATTAATTATTATGCTTTAAAATTCCATATCCCTTTTAAAATTATCCGTTAAAGATATATTTCTTTGAATACTTATGAATAAATTTGTTTTATCCACTATTTAATTACTCATCGATTATCCATAGAATACGTGTTTTAATGTGAGATAAATTCATTGAATGGCACGATTATCCATAAAGTTTTTAAACTATTAATCAGTTCATGTATCCATTTCGATTATTTCTTTCTTTTCCGTATTTTATGTCACGTTATTAAAGCCTCTACATGTAAATATCGTTTGTATCAGTCAAGCATGGACTGTGTTATAAAAGCAGTAGACATGAGATAGATGAAACTACATTTGTAAACCAACGTTGTCCTTTCAACGTAATTAATCGCATCAATAAACGTTGTCCTATGTTAAAAGACAATATTTCCTGGTCAGTTGCTGGTCAGTATACTCATTTCGGGGGATAAATGGTAGGAACATATATAAAATATTTGTATAAGGCAACAAGGGACTAGGGACATCCTGTGTGTTTACAGTGTGAATGATCAATGAATGATCTAGATTTGGTTTTATTTTCGAGAATAATGTAGGTATTTTTTTTATTTTTATTATAAGTACGAGTGTAAAACACCATACAATCAACGCAAATGCACGTTCACTATGTGTGCCTGGACCTTTAGTCCACACACACAACGTTAAAAGCCGTTTAGCTGACTGCTGCATTGTTCTCATTGGTTTACCTTCATTAACTTTCACTTGCGAACAGGATTTATTTTAAAAATATCCGTTTATAGCTTCTGGAAGGAACATCATATTGTGACCAAACGATGTGAAATGCAGCCATATATTTTTAAGGCAGTCCCATACAAGCAGTCTATTATTGACCATTATATAAGGGACGCAATGCAATGCTGTTTACACTTTTTTGTTTTGTTATACTCCTTTGTACAAATGGAGAAAATCCAACGTAAATGAAATGGTTACGTAGATAACTATATGTCAAGAGTTATATTTAAAGAATTGATTAAAATCGACCAAATATACTTTGCACGGCATATTTAATAAAATATTTAGAGTTTAACAAACAATTCTAATAACATTCTTTGTAACTACTAACTAATATAACCTAACATGTAATTCAATTGCTCCATTTAATTAATACCACATTCGAGATTATATGTAATACAAAAATATAAATACTTACAAAAGGGCCCCTATCAAAAACGATTTATCTTTGACATTATTACAATAATTAACTCCAAATAAATTAAGTTAATCTGAAGTGTTATCGAACCAGATATATAGCAAACACGTTTCAAGTACTTTTTTATTAGAGTCTGCACTTGGATGTTTACCTATTAGACATATGATAATAAACAGCGCAAAATAATTCACTCTACTTAAATCAAATCACTTGAGAATAAATTAACATATTGAGATTTAATATTCACATGTTTTGGTAGTATTGCTTATATAACATCATAGTAAACTATGCATTTCTGCTAAAATATGGAAAGTCGACGATATGAGAAATTAAATCATTTCAAGATACAAATAAGACCGAAATTGGGCTCAGGTACTTTTGGTCAGGTATATAAAGCATGGAATACAATTACCAATCAAAACATTGCGGCAAAAAAGTGTGTCTAGAGCATGGAGAAACTTCAACCGAAAACAGATTTTTGACAGCAATTAATGAATTATCAATATTACAACGTTTGGAAAATCATCCGAATGTATGCTCGATATATGACTCTATTTTTGAAGACGATGTTTGTTGGATGATAATGGAATATTGCGATTTAGGACATTTAGGAAGTTATCTAAAGGAAAATCCAAATTTGGATTTTGAATCCAGATTAAAAATTTTGCAACAGTCAACGAGTGCTGTTGCATATATGCACAGACAAAAACCTCCCATAATTCACAGGGATATCAAACCTGAAAATGTTTTGCTCAAAAACGAACATCATGTACATACTGTAAAGATTTCTGATTTTGGTGTGTCAAAAGTTTGCGAAAACGGAATTCAAGATTATATGAAGGACTTTTTCCAACGGAAACTTATGAAGACAACTTGTGGATCGCATTTCTTTCTGGCTCCAGAGCTTTCGACAGATTATATCCAACAGTACGATTCAACGATTGACGTGTTTGCTCTTGGCTTAGTTCACAAAGTTGTACTTGAGTTTAGTTCCGAAAATAAAAAGGTTATTCCAATATCAGGTAAAATCTATATGATTAATTTTGTTGTGTATTCATGCATTTTTATTCGTATTATTCAGGATAAGGGGCATTCATGTTTAATTTCAGGATAATTATGGAATAACCTTTGCACAATATACGCTTTTTTTAATAAAGAAAACTTATTTATAAGATATATAAGACCCCATTGAAAACAAGGAAAGTCAATTTGTATATTTGTCTACCTTTTCAAGCAATTTAAAGTACAAATAAGCATAGCAAATGAATTAATCAACCTCTCAATGTTGGTTTACTTTCCACTCATAAGCTTGATTGTGATGTGCCGGATCTATACCTTCATTCATAAAGTATTCGAATCATTCTACTGAAATGCAATGCTAGAATCTATTTTTATTTCAGTCCAGTCAAAAGCCAAACATCGTATTTTAAGCATAGGACAAGAAATGCTTATGTGGTTGAGTAGCGATGAAACCATTTCTGAACCTATTGTTGTCAAATATGACGAGGACGATGGTCGATTTACAAGGCACATCAAACGTATAATCACATACAAGACACAAATTAGAAGCATTGACAGGAAAAATATACAAGAAGCAGATGAAGAATTCACAGGTCAACAATTTGATGTAATATATTAACGGCTGATCATATAACATGATTGAAATGTCTTTAACATATTTATGAAAAGATGTAATGGAATAAATGTGTCATTTCAGATTTACTGCGTAATTATCAACAAGAAGCAGATATCAGGAAACATTCCGATCAACTACGTGAAAAGGAAAGAATGTTAAAACAGTCTTATAATGAAATTGACCGTCTCAAAGATAAATTTGTGGCAGCCAATGAAGAAATCGGAAATAAAAGATCGAAAATAGACGATTTGCTAGCAACAAACAAACGGTTAGAAGCACAAATCCGACAGTATCAGTTGGTAAATGAAAGTCTAAAGAACAAGTGCAGTGATCAAATGATTCAAATAAAATACCTAAGCCAGAATCATGTAATTGAAAATAGATTGGACACATTAGAAGCAACAAAACACGAGGATCTATCAAGAGGCAAAAACAAAGAAGACGCATTATTTCAAATGGACCAATTCGACCAAGGTGACATAAGCTTTGAACCAAGTAATGAAGAAGACGATTGCTATATAAGAGCATCTGATTTCAAACAAGAAGCACGAATGTTATTTCAAAAGGAACGCGATGGCAAAGATTCGTCAAAAGACCAACCTGTAGCATGTGCGCCTGAAATCACTTACGATTCAAGCTTTGAATGGAAAAGTATGATACAACAAGATCAAACTACTCAAAATGATCACGCTGGTATACCTATAAGCAAACAACACACAAAGGATTATTTTGCTACTGGAATCGACAGAAAGGACAACAATAAGAATCAACTCATGCATGGAGAAACCTCCTGTCAGATAAAAGCTAAAACTACTGAGCATGTAGGAACTAGAGAAAATAAAGCAAGTTGTAGTCACATTAAACCGCTAAAACTGTATTCTTTGCCCCGCAATTTCACCCAACGTGAGTATGAAAAAGACATATCGAAAGAAGAACTAAATGATATTCACCACGAACCAAAATGGCAGGATCTTACATCCATGCGAGGAAAACAAACTTTAGGTAATTTATTGCGGAATTATTCTTCTGAAAAAAATCATGTATCACAAGCAGTGAGTCAACAATCATTTTCTAACTTAAATAGTTTGATCAATATAGGAATATTTTTTTACAATAGTGAAGGAATGGTATTACATTTGTTTGTACTTTACAGTAGGACATTTTTAATATAAATATATCAATGTACAATTGTCTATTTGAAGCATGTTGAATGTTTCCCGACAGATGTAACAACAACTCGGTTCAGCTGGACGCCGTCAGAGAGAGACTGTTCGAGGGGATTGTGCAGTGCCAAAAGCATTCAACATATTCATATGGCTGATGAAAAGGATACTTTTTCGGAATCAAATCGTACGCATAAAGTTTGTTTTGACGGTTGATTATGTGCTTTTGAATTCCTAACAAGTAATATCAATTATTAAAGTTCATAATTAAAAAAATGTAAAATGCACGTGAGATATAAAAGCTAACAACAAAGACTTATATTTCAGGTTGTGTCTGTAGAATATTGCATTTGTGGTATATATTTTCTATTAATATAAGTCGTTCTTACAACCATCATTATTTTTAAATACTGCACCATACCCAATAACCGTTTAAATATCAATTCATAAATTATAACTCTTTGAGTTTATGCAAGATCTTTATTTAATAAAGCATATTATAGAGTCAGAATCAAAATTCCAACCAAAGAAAATGGTTAGCGCTGCAGATCTAACAGTATGTGATGCATTGGATTCATGCGATCACGAAACCAGCGAGACAACTCTTGGAGCACTCGGTTTACAAACTTATTCAAATAATCCTTTAGCATTAAGACTGAAACCAGCGCTAAAACCTAAACCACGACCAGCGCTAATTCAAGAGGTTATTAGAAAGAATAATAGGAAATCCAATGACGCATCGAGAATCGTGGATGATGAGTTAAGCGACAAAAGCAAAGCAAGGAAATGGCAGGAGCCTATCCTTAGGAGACTAGAAGAAGGTTTGAATAATCTATTGCCAAGCCGCTTATATAAGACATGTGTAACCAGACAAATCTTTTTCGTATAATTTATTATAATCTTTTGGTACAAATCTTTTAGTATAATTTTAAGTATATTTTGGTATTATGGTGTGACATAAATGTAGACGAAAATGGTATTTAAAACGGACAATCATATGATGTCCGCCTCTTGTGGTTCACAATGCTGTGAAATCAGTCATGTGCACTTCGTAACAGGAACCCTATCTGTAATGTATGCTTCCACGTTAACTCCCCTGGTGTGGCTGCGTCGCACTTCGTCCAGACCTTTCGCTTCGCGGGCTTAGCGATAGATTTGAACGCCTATTTTTCCAATTTTATGTTTTTTTTTGTTTTTTTTTTTATGTTTTTTTCTCTCTCAGCTCTCTCTTTGCTGTATAGCTGTTTACGTATTCCAGCTTTTAGCTCATCTTATGTTAACCTTTCTCTGCGACCCAAACCTTTTGATCGCTTTGATAGTGCCTTTAGCTCCTTTCGCAATATGACCTTTCCTTAGACTCTCATATCATCGGTGATGTGTCACAATTAACATTTTTTTCCGCTCTTTGAAACCAAATTGCTACTTGTTAACCGTAAACACCACTTGCACGAATTATATTATTCGGTCAATGACCCTGCCAGTCTTTTTCTAGAATCGTCACTAAGTCCTCTTAGAGCATCGTCTATTTTTTTGCTAAATGACCATTTCATTCTGTCGCTTCTCTCTTCATTCTCATTGTTGTTGAAGCACCTGAAAAACAGCGCTGTAGGCCACTGGTTTTTATCCACATGTGTACTTAGAACTTACGGACCATTATATATATGGATTGGTCTTATATCTCTTTCGGGACTTAACCTAGCTAAACAAAAAATATTTTCTTAGCTTGTTTGTACCTCTAGCACTTATCATGTCTTTATCGATACCGACCCTGTGTAAAAGTGCTTCTGACGATGGCAACATGCTCTCGTTTGATTAAAATATTTTGCATTATGCAGTCTCATTTTGCGTTGTATTCCCTCTTTTGAGGTTGAAGTTGGTGAAGTAGGTCATATATGCTTATATCTATATAATACGGTTATACAGTTATACTGAAATGATACATTTTAATATTTGTTATATGAGGATTGATATTGATGTTAAGATTATCAAAAATATACAAGACTACATTTACATTTGTATTATGTTTTCAAGACGTTCCAAAAGTTGGCAGAGCTAGGCACAGTTGGGCACCGTCAGAATTAGACTGCTCCATAGAAATAGGTAAGGTTAAGATAAGCGCTAAGCATATATAAACATCCGATGAAGAGGATAAAGCTTCAGTCAGAAAAGAAGATTCAAATTGTACATATGAAAAGTTATTAGTATTATCGAATTTAATAAGTTACCTCTGAGTTATTTAAATCAATTTATAAAACCATTGAATTATTGATTTAAAAATGAATCCCGGTAAAATGTAAGTATCACTGTCTAGACGAATAATTCGTATACTGTAAATGCAATGTTGCGTTTTTTGATATCAGCTATATTTTGTTCTCACAAATATATATTTTTTTTGTTGCGAACAGTTATGTGTCGCACCTTTACCAATTACCGTTTGAATGACAATTTATAAATACTTACTTATTATTCTTTTAAATGCAAACGAAAGTTAATTTACATAAAATATGTATCAGATTTGGAATCAAAATGGCAACAGAAGAAACGGCTCAGCGTCGCAGACCCTATCCTATTCAATAAATCGGATTCATGTTTTCAAGACGCTATCTTAAAAACTGCCGAGGCACTTCATTCAAAGAAGGCTCTAGTGCCAAAACCGAAACCAGCACCTAAACCCTTAGTGTAAGACTAAGTTTTATTCATACATTTTTATTTACTATTATACTATGTTATAAAAGCCTTTTACACATTACATTGGCTTATTTCATCGGGATTGTAATCGTTATATAACCCAATACATTGAAATTGGATTTATAAAGATAAACAAATATTGCTATGAAATGTATCATCATAAAGCATTATAAAGCATAGTATTCACGTATCAGGCTGCCATTGCGTTTTTTATACACATAAAGATACAGGCAGTCGTCGCATTGATTGGTTTGATTTATTAAATAAATAGCGAAATCAGATTGCTAATATGATATTAAATTTACACATTTGTCATATACTATTTACGTATAATAAACATATTGCAGTGGCCCAGAGAAACCGATTTACACTTCATATCTGTACATCTTCATGTACAATTCAGCCAGCTCTGACTGGGAACTGCTATGGCCCGAGTCACACATTATGGTATACATCCAAAATAGTGCACCAAGCAAAAGGTTTCAATTAATTGGAACAACTCTTCGGAATAAGCAGGTAAGTAAATTTATATGGTTATATTTTTCATCTGAATCATTTCATAGCTACAGATAGGTAAATTTTATATTTTTTGTACTCATATAAAATAATTTATTAGAAATCTGAAGATAAAATGTATCACAAAAATGCCAGACTTGTAACTTTTTTATGAATTCGAAAGCCGCCATGATGCAATGATTTTGTTTCTAGAAAATCTTCGAATGTCAACTTGATAAAACTGTGTCATTCCAACAAACTTCAGAAACGTTCATTAAACTTACAACGCAATCAAATTGCTATGGATTTCAAACGACAAATTCTTACGATACCGACAAATTAAGACATGCTCTACAAAAAGCCTGCTGTAGAGGTAAACAAAATAAACCAAACCAAAGGTATCAAGGTTTTGTGTTATTGTATAACCAAATTCAAATATCATATATATAATGTACAACATGTCTAATATATGGGCAACAAATCCATGTAAAACGTTTCAGTAATCTTAATTGGTAGTAAAGTAAGATATGAATAAACGAGACGATCATTTTTTCCGTATATTATAGCAGTTTCTTATTATTAAAAAGATGAGCAGTGACATCAACCAAAGAGAAATGACAGATCTACTAATAAACTATGTGTAGAGGTATGTAGTACTTACTATACAAAACATTAAGACATTGAGTACGGTCAAAAATTAATGTTAAACATAAGATTTTAAATTCTCGACTATGTTAATTGCTACCTGCATATTTACCATAAGTCGATTATTTATTTTAAATCTAGTTTTCTTTGTAATTTTATGCTAATGAACACTTAGAGTATAAATTCAATTTTCATAATATACGAGGAAGTGTACAATCTCAGACAAGAAGTCGAGATTATTGAAAATATATACTGATAAAAAAGCTAAGAAACAATTGTGCTTTTTAGCTTTTCATTATATACAAATAATCGCTAACATTTCCTTAATAACAGGTATTCCCAGACACCAGTCAAGGCCTCGTTACCACATCACACAACGTTTGATGGATTTGAAAAAAGATGGTCAGCATAATAAGATAACTTTTGGAAATAATTAATGTTAGATGAATTATCACCCACAATAAGCCCGAATCAATTGTAATTACCATAAGAAATAGGTGTGTACCCAAGATTCCTTCAATTAGCATATAACAATCAAAGTTTATCATCTTTCAGTATGTTAATTATTTTGCATTCAACTGTAAGGTTATCATATTATGTATTTATTTATGTCTATTACAATTAAGGTCATCCTAGACATTCTAATTTAAGCTTACATATATGTTTTAGATTGTTAAGTTAGATCCAGTTTATTGCAAAAATCGAGTTTGAAAAAAATATACAAAGTAAATGGTTAAATATAGTAATCACGGCAGCATGTTCGTGTAGGGAATATTCAGTTACATTTAAATAAACTTTTCAGTAAGCATGTATATTCGTTATGCGTATATTACATAATAAAAGTTTTGACTAGGCCTTATAAGATATAATTAATGTGTTATATTAGACATGATGATACCGATTACAACCTCTTATAATCGAGCACTGTCGACACGACATAACGGTTAATTGGGGGGGGGTCATTTTAATGTTCTATTTTATCTCGTCTTATAATTACCCGCTTAACGCGAATAAACAAATACCTCAAGGTAAATTATGTCGTTCACTTAACGATGTTCCATGGCGTCCTTTAAAATGACTAATCAAGTTTCAAATTCGTTTAGTTCTGGAGACTCGGGAAGTGAAGTAATGGTTTTATTTATATATGTTTTAGGTAACCCATACATGTTAAAATATTTAATCTAATTTGGTATATAGGACACCCTCACCTTAATTTTTATTAAGAATGAAATAAACAATATAAGCACTATATATTTTTTAATTAATGGTTACCCCGATGTAAACTAAATATTTATAATGGAATAGAATATTTTGAAATTATTACGATAAGTTGCAAAGGCGTCGATAGATCTTAAAATGGTCTGATTTAAATCAAATCGCATTTCAAAATGGCGTAAAGTTGATCAGCATCGATCAGCATTCACATAGTTACTACAAAAGAGTGCTCTCTTCAAAAGTTCTCGCTATTCGAAAAATATTAATCAAAAGATTCAATATAAATCATTACCGTCCCCACCATTTATAATTGTGTTTTTTATTTATTTTTGATCGAAATGTGATCATAGCTTTGTTGTTTAAACTAATAATCAAACATAACATATGGTAATAAACAGCGTATTAGGTATAAAAATTCCTCACATTACGCCTGCAAGAAACATCAAAGAGATTCATCTTCTTGAAACCAGGGGCATGGTCAAGGGCGAAGTTCATTTCTTGAAAAATGAATTTTCTTTAAACTTTGCAATTTTAATTTATTTACCATATATTTAAAACACTATTTATGAAATATTTTGATAGTTTATCGTAAAACCGCATTTTATCAAAAAGTTTAAGCCAGACCTCAGTATCATAATTTTATATCTTAAACAGTTTAGTATTCATAGAAATCTTCACAGCACGCTTGATATATCAACCAGTTTGATAGTTTATCGTAAAGCCACATTTTTTTAATTAAATATTTTTAACCGGGCAACAAACGTTGCATATTAATAGTATAGTAATCATAGAAGGCTTCGCAACACTCCTGGAGATACACATCAAACAACTTAATCTTGCGCAATCCAGGTGCGAGGTCAAGGGCATTTCTTGAAAAAAGGATTTCCTTTCAACTTTGCAATATACATTTATGTATCGAATATTTATTTAATAGTTTGCTGGTTTATTGTTGACGTCATTTTTATCAAATATTTTAACCCAGGCTTAGGTATCATAATTGTGTGTATTAAACAGTATAGTAGTCATAGAAATCCTCGCAACACGCCTGGAGATAAACATCAAAGAGTTTCATCTTTCTGAATCCAGGTGCGAGTTCAAGGGTCAAAGTCATTTCCTCGAAAATAGGTTGACCCGCGAGAGGGAACCGGATCCAGTCCCAACTGTATGGATTCAGAGTTGCTTCTAAGCGGAACTGTAAGGGGAAACGATCTATTTATTGTTTGCTAATTAAACGTCAATTAATGGTTTATATTAAGTTTTACTAGCTATCTTAAGGAGCATTTTGCGTCGAGCTGCTGTTAGAATTTACTGATCAGAGTTTCATAGCCAGTTGTAAAGCAATTTGGCGTTAAACTCCCTTTTATCATCTGCTGTTTGTGCGGTTTTTTTTCTTTTTTTTTCCTTTCGAATGTTAAATAACAACAGTCACAGAGAAAAAAATAGTAAAAGTAAAGAAGCACACCGTTATGATGATACCATTGCGCAACACAATCTCAATCTTCGATGCTCCAATCACCCAAAACGAGAGCGCGGACGCAGAGAAATAACGAGGAAACAGCGTTTCACTCATACTGTCGTTCATGTACTTGCGCACTTGAAAGGTCGCCTGTTCAACAAAGATAAGAAATATATTAGGAAAAAGAATCAAAATCAAATATATGTATATATTTTGCACATATAAATGATTGAACTAATCTTGATTAGAAATTACTTAAAACAGACAGATTGTTGTTTTGAATATCTGTATATATTGCACTCGTAATTCTATATGCGTTAATAAATGAGTTTTTTCTGTGGCAATCTTGTTATAGAAACAGACGTTGCAAAAAACATATGGGTAAGGTCATTGTCGTTGACGGTTTTAGACCACAGCACCATGGTCAATGGTTACTTTTGACGTATATTGCGAATAATTGAACTATTATAGTCGTTTCGATGGTAAAACAAGCAGCAAGATGAGATATTGTATTAATACATAAAATGATTATTGTAACTTGGTCCTTCATGTCTAAAATAAGCATGTACCAAATTGTATTAAAAAGTTTTAAAAGCGTTTGGTTCATATTTACAAAACCATTGTGCTAGCTTTCTGTACCTGTGGGTCTCTAAACGATATCTGACCGTAAGGATAATCATGTAGAGCCTTGGTCGGATCTTCATTACTTCCATTGACAGCCAGAGTGTAGTAAATATTGGGATATTGTAGATCTGCCTTGGTGCTGAAGCCTTCGCGACATTCCATATCTGTATATATAATAATTAAACTATTTAACATGTTGCGGAAATAACCTTTTAGAATTTTATAGATTTTTATTATTAAGAAACGTAAAATATAGTTTACGAATCGCATAGAATAATTTAAATTTACATGTATCTATTATATTAAACGGTTGAACAATCCGCAGTCTCATACCGAAATGGTTATTCCCTCCGGTCAACTACCATTTTTGTAAAGGCACTTTCGGTGTTATATTTATTGTTTATTTTATCACATTTCTGACGCAGGTTGCGAAATCGGTATTAAACTGATTTAAACTGATTTAACTGGATTTACTATATGTTTCACACAAATTTCACTGTCTGCATCATATATTTCGCTGTCCGGTGGGCGCAGCATTACAAGATATTTTGAAATGTGTATTTTTCCAAATATATGATACATAATTTTAAAACATTTTTGTTTTTCTCAGCGATGAGAAAAAACATTGATACGCAGTAGGTGCTCTTTTAAAAGCACCATAAAGAAGGCTCTTATTTCAAAATCAAATTAGGAATCGTATTGTTTACCTTCTATATAGGTCATAGTGGAGAAAGCGTGTAGTTCAAAGCATCTGGATAAACCAATAAAGAAAAATCCCTGCGCTATTATGTAAAACGCATCCATGTTTGCTTAATACACGATTCAAAGGACGCAAAAGACAAGAAATGCAAAAACATATGGCAAAGAATTCATGTCATATAAAAACATAACTTGATTGAATTCGAATAAAAAAGAATGAATTTAATTTTTACCAAACATCATAGAGAAAAACACAATAATATCGGTAGATTCTATATGAATGAAGAGCAGTATTGTTCTATTGACGAGTTTGGTATTTCAAAAACAATGGCATAACAGGAAAATTAATGGAATGATGATATATTGGAAAAGGGAATTCGGAACGGTGCGACCTACTTTTACTAGATTCTTGAAATGAGTATATATAAAAATATGTTTTCTTAGACTTAGTCGATAAGTTGCATTAATTAAATTGAAACTGATAAACTAGACCAAGAGCCTTAGAAAGCACCTATTTGTTTTTTTTTCATACTAAGATAACTTATTTTCACAAAGGTTTTCCTTAATATTTGATCATTGTACCCTATGTTTTATTAAAAATTAGCGAAGACAATACATATGCATTATATCTATATTATCCACTTTGTGAGACAGGTGATCTAGGATGTCTTTAAAAAGTGCATCATGAAGATAAGAAAAAGGGAACAATGTTCATTTGATGCTAGATTTTGTGTTAAGTAAGGATAAACAGTGATGTAGGGCGCTAATTTACTTACATAAAAATATGCTGATAAAAGCAATGTGGATATGTGTGACTCATTTATCACTGGCCGATGCAACGAATGGTCTGCGTGGTAAATTGTATGAAATGAGCTCATACACATAACTCTTAATACTACAAATCTCCAGAGGCGTAGCACACTTTCGAATGAGGTGTCGTTTGGGTTTAACTGCTGACATCATCAAGCAAAGTAATATGCAGTGCTCTTTCACAGCAAACAAATTGAGCTATACCCATACCTGCTTTTTTGTATCGATGAGGTCATCGCTATATCTATTTATGCTCTCTCACCGAATTGCAGAGGTGAGAAGTGCGGAGGAAAGATAACTGCTTAGTCATAACATCCCCAAAATAAGAGCTGATATGCTGTGTAACGCACATAAGGAAAGTGAATGTGAAGAAAAGGCGACGGTTCTGATAAATCTTTGTTTATAGCTGGAAAACTTAGCTTTTTGGGCATTTTTGACCAACACGATTCTATAGAAGCACCAGTGCTGCACTGGTGCTTAAAAATGAAACCAGAAAATAAGCAATGAAAATTGAATTGGTCACGATTCTCAAACAAGAAATCAAAGGAGCAATTACAAACAGATATTTCATCGATGGAAAAACATCAAGCACTATTCATTGAAAATTAAGTTCTCGGTATATTTCTGTATTTATTTCATCGCCAATGGGTGCCTCGGTTAGTCTATATTTTAGCTAGATTCTTTTGGTAAACTTTATTTTATATGCCGAACGATCTAAACTTTGACCAGGAGTACCCGGCGATTTATTCTGTGAAATATCTATTCTTTTCAAATTTCTATCTTGCTGGCATTTTCACAGAACAGAATAGATAAAATATCGTATTTCAAATATTTCGTATTTTCCTGGCATTTTATACGAATAGAATAAAGTTATGAATATGTATTTTATAGTCTAAAAAGTTGTTGATTTACAATAAAATAGAAGTAAAGCATAGTATGAGCCATTTCTAGCGCCATTTTAAGCAGTTGTGATTGCATAACAGACGCCCTAGAAATATCAGCTACTTTTATGCGCTATATATTCATATGCAATTTCGCAAAAATATGGCGTTTTCTAACTCGGTATAACTAATGCGTTTTTAAAGATATAAGAATTATGAAATTATTATCGGTTAGCTCAGTCCTTCTAGTTTTTCATCATATAAGTTTTATAGAATAATTATATATTAAAACCGCTAAAATATTGATTCAAACTAACCCACCCTCCTCTTGTCAAAACTTATCCCGCTGTGTTAAGAGTCAGACAGTGGGAAAGATGCCGCTCCTTTGATATCCCTTTAATCTCACTAAGACGCGCGCTATGGTCATCGAAATGCTCGCGGGACATTTCAAGCAAGTTGCGTCACCTAGCTGGGGATGTGCATGTTGGGATGCATTTTACACTTTGCGATGACATAATCAGGACGTGAGCCTGCCGCTCTGACCAAACAGTTGTACTGAAAGTGGTGGAGGTAAAATAAGAAGCACCCTCGCACTTCTCTCTCATAAATGCTTTCACGCCAGGAAATCTAGATTTCTATATGGGTTCCTAACATCGAAAAAGAAATTGAACGTTTTTCAAATGGTGGATCGTGAGCTGTCCTGTAAAAGCCCTATACCTAAAATGCTCGAGTATCGAACGATGGTACACACAAAGTCAGCCATTGTTACGGTGATGCGCTTGTATATATAAGACATACATAACAAAGCCCAAAAACGATACTTTTTCAAACTATGCGCAAAATCAACACTTCTGTATATCAATGTTTTAATCTCCTGGCAAATTTGTGCAAAGTTGCTGGCACGATATTTTCTGTGTTCTTTGCTGGCAAATTAAGAATAAAACCATTCAATAAATAAAAGTAATAATCAGATTTAAAGTAGATCAGAATTCATTTCAGGCCAAATGCAGTAAAATGAGACACTATTTCAAAAATGGACCGTTGGGTACTCCTGTTTGACTGAGCTTCGTTTTGCAGAAATAAGGATTGAATTAATAAATTTCCTTGTAGCTGGAAAAAAGTCAATTTCATATTGTTTTAATATAGCTTAAATATTATACAGGTCACATTCATATGATTTAACTTATTTTCAAGTTTTTTTCACAAGTATTTTAAGTATATTGAAAATACAAAGAGATTCATGTTTTTATTTTATTTTCTTGAATATAACAAATAACTCAATAAGACATAATGTATATACATAGCATCAAAAATAATACAAGCTTTAACTGTAAATTTCATAAAACGCATGGGCAAACATACGTACTGATGTAAGGTTGCAAAAGATATATGTCTCGAAAAGTATACTTTTGTCCAAGGGTCAACATTGCTATAAAGTCATATCTCTTAAATCAGATCTTTACAAAAAAAAACTACTTGCACTAAAATAAAACAATTGTGCTCTAGATAAAACATTTTAAATGGCATACAAATGATAACAGTAAATATGAAAACGAAATTTGGTTTGTATGATACTCAATCGTACATGAATAGCAGTTAAAATATCAGCTGAGAGATGCATATTGTTGTTTTAATTGAAGTATTTTGCAGACATTGTTATTTTGCAAGATATATTGTCCCGAGATAACATTCTGAATCATTATAAAAAAATACTTTTTTTTGCAGAAATTTCACCCGTACGAATAGCACCTTTTAAATATACATAAACTTTGTATTCATACAAACAACGTTTCGTTAACAAGTTGATATTTGACTTATATTTCAGTTTAAAACACTTTAACAACGGATTATAAAAGAAACATACAACTTTATCTTTGTTAATGCTACTACATGTATATGTGAAGGCAAAATTTCGTCATTTAAAACAATTGAACCAATGGATTGAACTCATATCTAAATTCATTTCAAACATTTCATCTAACGGAAACCATACTATAGCAATATGCTATCAGAGTATTGAAATCGCAAATCAAGAGCTATGATAAATCTTCGTAGCATCCTGCAATAAGCCATTTGAGTGCTTAATTCTTAACTTTCAGATCTTTTAAATATCACAAGATTAAATAAATGAGATTGCTAATAAACAGCTAGGATAAATGATTGCGACCTCACGATATTAGTCAACCAGCAACCAAATCTTGGTATTATAGTGTCACTAGATAACGCATTAGACATTGTATAGTAAACATCCCACCGGTAATGCTCTATATATTATAAACCCTTTCAGCCATCGGGCGGCCTTTGAACTGCTTGAATATTTGGCTCTCTGAATTGCCCGTAACGGACTCCTCGGCTAAACCTTTAATGGTGCTTATATGCAATATTTAGGACTTGAATTCATTTATTATGGACCATTTAGTATCAGATCATCATACACTAGAGATTGCACAAACATTATAATTAGCAAAATATCAAACTACACACAAAGTTCAATTCAACTACCGAAACTACAGCCTGAGCCGAATGAAACCCATGACCCCGAACCCCATGAACCTGAACCCCAGCTCCCTCTGCCCCAGGCAAACGCGCCGAACGGCTTGAACATTCGGCTCGCAACTAACTCTTCGGCTTAGCTATCAAGTATGCTTATATACAATTATAACTACTGATATCAGATCTATTAAGTTTCACTAGATCTTATATTAGAGATTGCACAATAAACAATAAACAGCACTTCATATAGACCCATTTTAACTGCCGAAACTAGAGCCTGACCCGAATGAACCCCATGAACCCGAACCCCATGAACCTGAACCCCAACTTCCTCAGCCCCAGCCGAATCCGCCGAACGGCTTGAACATTCGGCTCAATACAAACCCCGCAAATTTCTCTTTGACAGATTAGAACCCATTGATATCAGATCTCTAAGTGTAACTACAGATCTGACTGAAGCTAGATACGAAGGTTTCTGAGGATTCCTTCACAAGAATCTGAAGCGATCCTCGGATTCCTGCAGACTTTTTCTTAGGTATTATTCTCAGAGAAAGCAAAGCTAAGACCGATGTAAATAAACTCGACGGCAGGGTAAAATATCTTGTTCAAACAAAAACACCCCAACACAAATAGAGTGCAATCTCTATTCAAACATATGCTTGATGCTTAATGTTATTGTCAACGCAAGCATTTATGTTTCAACTGGATTTATAGATACATTACAAAAATGACATGCTTAAATGATAAACTTGAAATCAGATTAGTAAATTAATGCCCAACGAAAAAGAAAACCTCAATTGCTATTAGAAACGGGAGTAGATATATCACCGATTGTAATCGATAATAAAGGGCTCGTGATACAAAAACCTTCGTTTAAAATGAGCGTATACTAATTTGATCATTCATTTATTGATTCACCTTATAGTACTTTCATTATTTCAATATCTTAAAAAAACATTATCCTTAAAATCAAAAAGCATAAAGGAAAAGCGAATGGGGTGTATCGGTAACTTGACCCAAACAGAGTCGGTAGATTATATCAACCATCATATAGTTGATTTTCGAACGCCCAAGGAGTGAGCCAAATTTTCAAACGATATATCTATATTATGCGATCGCCGAAGGCGCCACCGACATTTTTTAAAATATATATATAAAGATGACAAATGTTTGGTATTAAACAAATCCGTGATTAGCCCCAGATTTTTAAAGGGATTTAATATTACCCGATTCCTCTGACGCTAGTATCATGTTAATGAATGAATTGTTATGAATTCACAAGCGGAGACTGACCAAATTAGACAATGCTTTTAAAAAACCCAAAAGGAATCTTTGATACATTTGTCCGGATTAGTCCATAAAAGGTTCTATTTATTAATCTCCATCTTCGGCAAAGAACCATCAAAGAAGACACCAAGCTCTTTGATCCCAAAAGCATATAACACTCCATTCATAAGAAATATATAAACGGTCCATG
>LQRL01097849.1:0-12705 GCA_001703475.1 Hydroides elegans | reverse complement strand
TATTTATGTTTGCTGTTTTGATTCACTCGCGATCATTTGATGTCGATGATCGCATGACAAACATGATATTGGCTTTAAAGACCCATTTTGCTTTGATTTTCAATCAGATTTTTAAAAATCAGATTGCTTAACGATTTTACTTCTCTGAAATATCTTTTTTTTACGCTTCATAAATTTTAGTGGTACGCTTTTTAATACAGGAAAGGAAATAATTTTCTTACACAAATGTGATCGTCGCGCTGCGACACGCCGTTTCTGGCGCTTTGTCAGGATTTGTTCTACGAAAGACCGACAAAAATTAAGAACAAATTATTTTAATATTTGATTAAAACTACTAATCAGTGTTTTGATTAAGCTTTTTCAAAGACCGATGCACCATTACAATAATAGATCAAAATAATAGCATTGTCTCATGTTTCTACTGCATAAGACTTTCTTACTGAAAATCTTGAATCACCTCACTATGTCTAAGTTTTGATTTATATAATGTTGACTTATTGATTAAGTTATAGATTAAGTGACAATTAAAGACATACCTTGCCGTGGATTACTTTTTCGTCGCCTCTTAACGTCTTCGAAAAGAACTGTGGAATCTAAGAAAGAGAAAAGAAGAGGCGATGTAACTGCAATTACTTGATGCACTTGTAGCATTTTAAAGATTGTGTAGGCAGAAAATTCATTGCTTCTCTAAGTTTGCGCACGAAATTCAAATTAGACTTTGAACCTTAAACGCATGTTTGCTCTTTCCGTATATGGAACAGACGGGTTTTTTGCACAACAACCTATATATAATGAGTAGAATACAAATAGGAAATTTCAGAGTATCTGGACATTTCACAGTTGTTTTTTAAAGGTTTGTTTAACAAACACTCTTTGTACCGTTGATGAACAACATCACGACTTTTATTCAAATGCAATTAGTTTAAAACATAGGCGAACTAAATTGCTATTCAATGGCGCTTCTATTATTTCTAATTTGACTTGTATTATGATTATAAATCAAAATCCTTTCAATGTGTAGCATAGACGGGGTTTAAAACAAACAAGGCGATGATTTATCATTTAAGAATATGATTCACATAGGACCCATCCCCGGTACGTCGTTAAGTGGACTGAACAGCGTCGTTCAGTTGCAGATTGACATTCACAACGAAACTATCCTCGCTAAAATAGCGAGAAGCTCGGCAAAGGTGTTGGCGCCGTTATCAGCGAGATTGGCCGCGTCTTGGGGACCCATCCCCGGTACGTCGTTCAGTTGCAGATTGACATTCGCAACGAAACTATCCTCACTAACATAGCGAGAAGCTCGGCAAAGGTATTGACGCCGTTATCAGCGAGATGGACCGCGTCTTGGGGACCCATCCAGGTACGTCGCGAAGTTGCAGATTGCCATTCGCGACGAAACTATCCTCGCTAACATAGCGAGAAGCTCGGCATAGGTGTTGACACCGTTATCAGCGAGATTGGCCGCGTCTTGGGGACCCATCCCCGGTACGTCGTTCAGTTGCAGATTGACATTCGATACGAAACTATCCTCACTACCATAGCGAGAAGCTCGGCATAGTTGTTGACACCGTTATCAGCGAGATTGGCCGCGTCTTGGGGACCCATCCCCGGTACGTCGTTCAGTTGCAGATTGCCATTCGCGACGAAACTATCCTCGCTAAAATAGCGAGAAGCTCAGCAAAGGTATTGACGCCGTTATCAGCGAGATGGGCCGCGTCTTGGGGACCCATCCAGGTACGTCGTGAAGTTGCAGATTGCCATTCGCGACGAAACTATCCTCGCTAACATAGCGAGAAGCTCAGCAAAGGTATTGACGCCGTTATCAGCGAGATGGACCGCGTCTTGGGGACCCATCCAGGTACGTCGTTTAGTTGCAGATTGACATTCGCTACGAAACTATCCTCGCTAACATAGCGAGAAGCTCGGCAAAGGTGTTGACGCCGTTATCAGCGAGATGGACCGCGGCTTTGGGCCCAACTCCTGGTACGTCGTTTAGTTGTGGATTGCCATTCGCAACTAAACGACGAAATTTGGGCTCGGGGCGACTCGTAAGACGTACCCTAGTACCCTGCCTCCTAACTTTATGTTTTGGGGCCACCCTTGGGATTGCGTCTGGTTGGGCCACCTCGGCCCCGGTAGCCATCTCTGGTTGGGAGGTTTCTGGCGCCACGGCAACCTCCCGGTAATCTGATACCGGTTTGAGGCTACCTCCCCGGTAATTTGAAACCGGTTTGAAGCTACCCCCACCGGTTTGAAACTACCCACTCCTCAAATTTCTAATTTCATTATTTTTTTTTTAAAGTTTTTTTATTCTTACTCATATTTTAAGGTTATTTTGTATCATATTTGTTTGCATTGATCTCCTGAACCATGAAGGGGTTGTGCGCGTCGCATAAACAAAAGACTCCATATGTCCAGCCGAATGCGAGCTTCATACATGTATATAGGTTATTTCATTTTGGTATTTAATTACTATTCTGATATTGATGTTTTTGTCGCAAAATGTTAATATGAATGTGTGATTTGAGAATAATAAAGTGAATGATTCGAGTTGGCAACTTCAAAAAAAATGTTAATGTACATTTTGTATATTGGGCAAAACGTTTAGATACATATGTTAATTGGAAATAGAAAAATGTTTCGAGTTGAAAACGTTTTATTTATGTATTTTCGTAGAATTCAAATACCTCTTATTAAAACTATGGCAAACCGATTATTAAGTACATCTAAGCATGTGTTAATTGTGAACATGGAACAAGCAAACATACTCAGGGGATCAGTTGGGATCAGTATCATACTATCACAATTCTTTATTCAGGCGACGCGCACAACCCCTTCTGGGTTCAGGAGATTAATGCAAACAATTATGATTCAAAATAACCTTAAAATATGAGTTAGACTAAAAAACTTAAAAAAGATAATTAAGATAAAAATTTGAGAAAGGGGCTAGTTTCAAACCGTTGGGGGTAGCTTCAAACCGGTTTCAAATTACCGGGGAGGTAGCCTCAAACCGGTATCAGATTACCGGGGGGTAGCTTGAAACTGGGGGTAGCTTGAAACCTTTACACCGGGATCCAGTTCGAGCCGGTCTTGCAATGTTAGCTTATTGACTTATCGAGGCCTTTTGCTGCGTCTAAATGTGCAAACAGCCGTGCAAAAGCATGTTAAAATAAGCATGTTTTTGCACGGACCTTCTTTTTTCTATAAACACATCTCTTGCGACGGGAGCAAGGGCGAAAGACTGGCTTTAGATATTCAACAGATGATATACTTACCCTCTTATTGAAGTCCATCATATTTAAGTCTAAATCTTCAGTGTGTGTATGAAACAAGGTGCTATTGTAGTCTTTAGTTGCATCGTACATTTCCATGAGCTGAAGCAAAAACATCCAACCATTCAGTGTATCATCTTACTGTTGTTCCTTGCTATTGGTTAATATTTGCAAAATAGCCGTGCAAAAACATGCTCACATCACCAAGCATTTATGTTTTGCACGGACCTCCTATTTGTTTTTATAGATACATCTCTGGCGAGGGAGGCAAGAGCGAAAGAATTGCGTGCGTTTTTCAACATTTAATAAACATACCCTCTAAATGCAGCCCATACATTTCAATCATGTATTGGTCTATAACTTCATATTGCATATGGATGAGACTATGTGTCTTTAGTAACATCGTTGACTTCTTGAATCATCAATTTAATATGACCATTAGGCATATCAATTTATCGGGGCCTTCCGCACTTCTTACATCTGCAAAACAGCCGTGCAAAAGCATGCTAAAATAAGCATGTTTTTGCACGGACCTTCTATTTTTTATATAGATACATCGCTGACGACAGAAGCAAGGGCGAAAGAATGGCTTCGGGAATTCAACGAAGAATACCGGAAAAAGACGAACGCGTTTTCGCTGGCAGAGTACGAGTACACGACGAATATTACAGATTATAATGAAAAACAGGTTGGTTACTGATTTGATTTTCAATGTTTCATTTTTTGTTAGATATCTCGAACATTTAAACATGCATTTAATTGAATTGCTAATTATAGTAGGTTAGATATCATTAGATAGCTACCTAAAGGTAGTTTAGTATCATTGAACACTCTTCGAGGCTCCAATGATTAGAAAATACGTTTATAAATAATTTATTGTGAAAACAATTGATACATAAATTTTTATGTGATCTGTGTTTGTTTCGAAACAGTATTCAGACAAAGAGAACGCTGCCAACCTTTGGCTTAACGGACAAGTTTTACAAGCAAACCTCTTTAGAGATGACATTGCTATCTATACGGATTATGACGTAGAGCCGATGTTGAAACTTGATCAATATGATTATGTGAATAGATTAGAGTTTATATTCTACATCAGCCAAATATTCTTCTTTGTAGTTTTCAAACAAAGAACATGCCGCCAACCTTTGGCTAAACAGGTACAACAAGCAAAATCCTTTTGCGATGAAAAAGCTTGGTCATTTTTGACCATCTAGTTTCAAAACATGATCTTTTGAATAATTGTTATGATCCAAACTTTTCTTTGTGCAGGTTTTCAGACAAAGAAAATGCCGCCGATCTTTTGCTGAACAGCCAGGTTCTACAAGCAAAGGCATTTCGAGACGAAATTGCTGGGTCATTGTCTTATTACAATCTAGTTTTAAAATATGTGTTTTTTTATGATATCATTTTTTTAATGATATTTTTCTTCATGCAGTTTTCAGACAAAGAAAATGCCGCAAACCTTTGGCTGAACGGTCAGGTGCTTCAAGCGAAAGCCTTTCGAGACGACATTGCTGTTTATACGGATTATGATGTTGAGCGGATGCTCAAGTTGATCAACAACAAGCAAGAAGCCAGTGATAATGACCAGCTTAACAAGTAAGATCGGGGGAAAAGAGGGTGGGATGAGACTTGAGAAGAATGAGAGGGAGGGAGCGATAAAGGGTCGGAAAGGGAGTGAATGAGAGAAGAGAGAAAAAGAGAATGAGAGAAAGTTTGAATAAGAGCCGAAGAGAGAGGAAGCCTTTTGAGGTGACATAGCCGTATACACAGACTATGATGTTGAACGGATGTTAAAACTGATCCTCAACAAACAAGAAGCCAGTGATAATGATCAATGGGAAATCGGCGGATTTACTTAGCTGCTGGGTGCCCCTAAAAGACTAAAGGTCCATGCTTGCTTCAAGTGCTGCTGTGTGTGTATGGTATTTGTAATAATTTTCACGATGTTGCTTCATTTCAAACGATTATTTGAATACGATTGTTCGATAATTGAATTGTTTTCTAAGACTATATCTTGATTGAAATTGAAAACGCACAAATATATAGAAAAATATATCAATATATTAATTTCCTACACATATCGGCTTAAAATTTACTTACTATTCAGTATACCTGCATATTTTATTAAACGTTTAGAATCATTCACATGGTTGTTGATTAATTCAATTCAATTCAAAAGCAGTTTTTTTTTTAGAAATAATATGGTCAGTTATATCAATTAAATTTGAGGCACTTATTAATATTTCAACAATGACATTGATTGTTAGACTACAATCAGTGCATATACAACTTTAAGCATATATAACTTTAAACAGGTTCTATGGCAAAAGCCCTCCCTCCAGGCGAACGCGAATCCCCTCGCTTTGAATCATGACATTTTTTTTCAAAATCAAGCGTCTTTTTTTAATTCTCTTTAAATCGAATACTTAAAAACGTCATTATGACGTCATTAAGATAAAATCATACAAATATATTTCAATGACGTCAAAAATTACGTTGAACGTTTGACGTAGCTTGTGTGACGACGCATTAGGACGTTGTTATGACGTCATTTATAGGCGTGACGCAGGTCGACGATTCGAGGACAACGTTAGGGGGAATTTTCGTCTGCTTGCAAAGATTGGGGGGGGGGGATTTTCGCCTTTGTGATAATTTAACCCTTTAAACTTAATATCATGAAATATGAGCGTCGAAAGCGAATGCAAATATTACGATTAAACATCAAGATTTACATGCCTAATATTCCATCCTCAATCTTTTTAAAGAATCGTATCCCTTTTTATGAGTGATATAATCATAGAATCACACGATTAATATTGAAGGTTTTGAGATTTTGAATCCGTCTATGTATCGATTTCGATTTGTTCATGTTATTTTTGATCGTTTATTGTATCGCATTATTTAACATTTTTATCATATTAATTCAACATTTAATTCAAGATTTACTATATTTACTACATTTATATTGCATTATTTTCGTGACATTTAAATAGTCAAACAGAATAATTATCCTATAACGAAACGTTTAACACCAAATTCACATCATTTCTTTAATTAAAATTATATTTTTACTCTATTTACTCCATCTAAATATCGTTTGCATCAGTCAAGCATTGATTGTCTTACAAAAAATTAGTAGACATAAGATATATGCAACTTTCTTAATCAACGTTGTAAGATGCTA
The DNA here is from genome assembly GCA_001703475.1 of Hydroides elegans. Lineage (NCBI taxonomy): Eukaryota > Metazoa > Annelida > Polychaeta > Sabellida > Serpulidae > Hydroides > Hydroides elegans. The sequence continues at coordinate 6,237 of LQRL01097849.1, read as the reverse complement.
CCCTCGGCAAGTAATTAATCGCATGAATAAACAATGAATGTGTTTTATACGATAGTCTCTGGTTGCTGGTCAGTTAACTCATCTCGTGGGATTTCGACAGAAACGGTTTTATGACATGTGTATAAGTCAACAAAGGACTAAGCGGTCTACAATCACATTTGTTTTCTGCGTTTTAAAGGGACATCCTGCGTTTAAAAGGGACATCCTGTGGTGTTGAAGATAATTGAATGATCTAGATTTGCTTTTATTCTCGATTTTTATAATAAAATAAACTTGTTTTGAAGAATCCATTTGGATTATTAGCGTGTAAACACCATACAATCAACGCACATGTACGCTCAGCTATTTGAGCCTGGACCTTTAGTCCACACACACAACGTGAAAAGCCGTTTAGCTGACTGCTGCATTATTCCCATTGAACAAGTAAGATTGGGAGAGAGAGGGAGATAACGAGAATGATAAAGATAGAGAGATAAAGGGAGATATTGATAGAGAGAATGGATGAATAAACGAAAAGTAAGAGAGGAGCTAGGAGTGGTAAACGTATAGTCTATGAAATATATCAGTTTGAACAAAGGTATACACAAAAACTATGGAAAAAACCTGAAGCGCCCGCCTACTTTGAATCGATCATAGTATTAAAAAAAACTGTTTTAAATTTGTTAAGTGGTTTTCCGACCAAACGATTCCCCCGACTACAGCAACCTAAGATGAAATGCAATCTTTGGAAGTGTGAATATGTATGCATATTGAGATATCATTTTGTCTGAATCGAACATTATATTTTCCCTTAACAGAGAAATTACTGGTCTACGCAATAAAGTCACTTAAATCTAGAGCACTACGCAACTATGTTTCAAAACTAGAAATTATTATAAAACTTGAATCATCTTAATCCATTTTTTGTATTAATATCCATGTTAAACTTTAAAAAAACCAGGGATTTATCTACAAATTTTTGAGTGTGCGACAGCGGGCGCATTCCGAATGATTTTTGTGCGACATTTTCGAAAACTGTGCGACATTTAAAAAAAAATGTGCGACAATTCTTAACTTCTAAAAAGTTCATTTTTTGCTGATAAAAAACAATAAAACACAATATATTTGAATCAACATTAATCAAACAAACTTGAGCGTGCTCAAGAACAAAAAGTGATTGGTCACTTATATGTGCTTAAGAACAAAAATCGATGAAGTTCTATAAAAAATATACAATGGTCAAAAATGGACCAACAAAATCTAAAACATGGCTTGGATATACAGTCTCTAATGTTTTTTTTTTTTTGTCATCCATAACTAACTTTTCTCACATTGTCCGTCGTCATACCATCCAGGTACGGACTCAATTTTGATTTTACTTCTTATATATGAACTCAAATATGCGCCTTTCTTTAGCCTGTGTCCACCTTTTTAAAGCTTCTCCAAAATTGAATTCGTTGCGAATGGGGCTTTGTAGGTTACAAAGGTCGTTACAAAGTGATGCCAAATCAATGGTTATTAATGCATACTCACAATATAAACGGTACAAAATGTCAATTAATCAACTACAATGCAATCATGACAAGTATTCAGTGAACACGAACAGGCCCCAACGCCCCCAAAGTCGTTTTCGAGTATTTCAGAAGTCTCTATGACCTTCCGTTCAAACGTTCTAGCCCGTACAAGCTCAAGTCTTGAAAAACCGCTAGTTTTGGCTATTTTGGCCAATTTGACACCTTCCGGTCGGGTGTTTTTGACCGAAATGGTCAAAAGGCACATCTACGGACCAAGACCTTTCATTTGAGCCTATAACCAAGTCTCTATGATCTTCCGTTCAAAAGTTCTAGCCTGTACAAGCTCAGGTCTTGAAAAACCGCTATTTTTGAATATTTTGGCCAATTTGACAACTTCCGGTCGGGTGTTTTTGACCGAAATGGCCAAAAGGCACATCTACGGACCAAGACCTTTCATTTGAGCCGATAACCAAGTCTCTATGACCTTCCGTTCAAAAGTTCTAGCCCGTACAAGCTCAAGTCTTGAAAAAAACCGCTATTTTGGCTATTTTGGCCAATTTGACAACTTCCGGTCGGGTGTTTTTGACCGAAATGGCCAAAAGACACATCTACGGACCAAGACCTTTCATTTGAACCGATAACCAAGTCTCTATGACCTTCCGTTCAAAAGTTTTAGCCCGTACAAGCTCAAATCTTGAAAAACCGCTATTTTTGGCTATTTTGGCCAATTTGACAACTTCCGGTCGGATGTTTTCGACCGAAATGGCCAAAAGGCACATCTAAGGACCAAGCCCTTTCATTTGTGCCTATAGCCAAGTCTCTATGACCTCCCGTTCAAAAGTTCTAGCCCGTACAAGCTCAAGTCTTGAAAAACCTCTATTTTTGGCTATTTTGGCCAATTTGACACCTTCCGGTCGGGTGTTTTTGACCGAAATGGTCAAAAGGCACATCTACGGACCAAGACCTTTCATTTGAGCCTATAACCAAGTCTCTATGACCTTCCGTTCAAAAGTTCTAGCCCGTACAAAAAAAGTATGACGGACAGACAGACGGACACCCCAAACCTATAGGCCCCCAACCTTTTGGGTTGGGGCCTAAAAACCATGACCGATCACTATATACTCAAATACGAAAAAAGTTGGTACATTAAAAAATATATGAGGCAATGGGCGCATTTCGTCAAAAAACTTTGCGACAGGACGGGCGCATTCGGGCCGAAAGTTGTGCGACATTTGGTATTATTGTGCGACATTTTCCACAGTCGCACAGGTAGATAAATCCCTGACTTCGTTTGCAGAGAAATCACCGGTCTTCGCAATACAGTCACCGAAATCTACAACACGGCCAAACCAAACGGCCAACCCCTTGGCACTTATGAAGATGTTCTCGCCAAAAACCGAAACTGGACTGAACAATTAGATGCATGGTTGACCTGGAGGGATGCTACGGGACCTTTAATGAGGGAGACGTATTTGGAATTCGTGGAGAAACAGAATGAAGTTATGAAATCGAATGGTAAGAGGCAATATTTGTGATTGTAGAATGTGATAACAACAAAGCGATGTAAACGTTTGAAATAACGGGTTATCGCCACTTTGAACTCGATTGCAATTAGACACCTGGCTTAAATGAAACTGTGCTGCGAGTATATTTTGGTGTGCGACAGACAACGCCGAAGCAACTATTTGTCTATACGATTATTTCATTCAATTGAATTGAAAATTTTAATTTGAATAAAAGGGTTCTTTTAGGTTTAGACACTGGCGCTTTGTGGTGTGTGATAGGCTTTGAAATGAACAACATCGAATCATTCACGTCACGCTTGAATAATGACAATCATTTCGTTTTAATTTTGACACTTTCATATAAAGATTCAGATTTAGATTCATATTTTTAATACACGGTAGACTACGGTTTATTTGAACACGGATAATTTGAATTTAAATATAATTTGAACTGTTTTATCGGTCCCGATTTTATATTTTTCACTATTTCATGTCACATTTTATTCAGACCATTTGAAGTTCGGATAATTTGAACTAAATTTTCCGGTCTCGAGCACTTAAATTATCCGTGGTACATTGTATTTTATATTCTATTTTTCTAGGCTGGGAGGATACTGGTGCCTTTTGGCGTTTTACCGATTTCGAAGTCGATAACGTAGAACAGATGACGTCACGACTATACGACGAAGTCTTACCTGTCAAATTTTATTTATTTTATTGCAATTTAGTAGGTCTGTGTCGGGTACCTCGGGTAGTCGGGTACCCGATAATCGCATCGGGTACCCGAACCGAAATTTGAGTTCGGGTACCCGAAACGTTGCATTATGGGAAAAGGGAAAAATAATATCAAGGCATCCGTGCAACATTGTGTTATGTCTATTTAACATGATATTGATTTTTTTCTTGGAATACACTCATGTTGATATATTGTCTATGATGTTTGTGAATCCTATATCTTACATATCCCTATAGATATCATTACATAAGTTGGAAGTTTTTCATATTTCGCGTGACGTGCAACATTATGTCTTATTTGCTAAACATAAGTCAAAATTGTTTTATAGAGCACACAATATTTTGCAAACTATTTCCGTGCACCATTGTGTTTTATTGACTTCACACAAGTCAATTATGGTTTATAAAGCGCGCGCTTTTAGTGCAAATGTTAGCGTTCAACAAAATGTTTTTATTTAACATAATTCACGTTTTGTCATTTGTGCATGCAACATTGTGTTACATATTGGTTAACTCTATAAGACTTATGCAATTAAATAAACCTTGTTGTTGCACGCTAAAAGTGATAAAGTTAAAACGTGTTTTATAGACTTGCAAGGTCAATTTTTCACTATATTCATTATTAAAACTTAATTGCAATATTTTCTTACAATTTCTTTTCACAATGTAAGGCACCCGAGTAAATGCATTCAACACATACGTTTGCATAGAAATTGGCCTATAAATAACTTGATCGTGCTAAATTCAGTTTTAATTCAATATCTTTAGCTTAAGATGTTAAGGTTTTTCGAAACATCAATTTCAGACTTAACACAATGTAGCATGGGGCCCTTCTTATGATATATCAAATTGTTCTTTGAGAGGCAAATTTATATTTTTTGTCTTTAAAAGCCTTTAAGATCAGTTTAGTGTTAGACGTCGTCAATTGAATAACGATTAACATGATATTTCACTTTATCTTAAATAAGCCTAAAGAATAACTGCATATCCTACGATGTTAATGTAAATGAGACCACAAGGAAATCTTGTTTATAGAACTTCGGGTCGGGTATCGGGTCGGGTCGGGTATTGACTTCGGGTGTTCGGGTAGCAAAATACCCGACCCGACACAGCCCTACAATTTAGTATATGCAATTGCAGTTACGTGTTTTCTATTATATTAAAGGCTGGGAAGACACTGGTGCATTTTGGCGTGTCACCGATTTCGAAGTAGACAACGTCGAACAAATGACGTCACGATTGTACGACGAAGTTCTGCCTCTCTACACGGAGCTGCATACGTATGTGCGAAGGAAACTGATCGAGTTTTATCCGGAGCAGAATATGGATCCGAAGGGACCGATTCTGGCTCATCTGCTAGGTGAGTACATACATGTAGTGTTGTCTAATTGATGTTAATCGAGAAATATTCATATTACATGTATATTGATTTGGGCTTCGTATCTTTGTCAATATACATGTACCCACATGTAAATTGTAATACTGCACAGACGTGTGGTTTGGATATAGACTTTTATTTGAAACAAAACGTCACCGATTGAGAGTTTAATTCCACATCTATAATCATATAAAAACTTGGTTGTTATGATAACAAAATTGAAAAAGCGAACAACAAAATGCAAAGACCATCACAAAATCGACATGCCATGAAAAACTTAACGTTTTCTGTTTGTAGTTATCTTAAATTACTCCAATGTTGTATATCATATTTCACAGGTAACATGTGGGCGCAGAATTGGCTGAACATTATGGACATCGTCAAACCCTATCCACGATGTAATGATGTCGACATAACGCCTGAACTTAAGGTAAAGGGAACAGTTATTTAGAAAAATGTATATCGCCTTAAAAAGCTAATAACAAATTCAAATTGAAAAGAATATTCGAAACTTACAGAGTTAAAATTACTTAGGAGCATATCAATTCAAAATCATCATACAGAGAATGCTAAAACAAAAACTTGTTGAAAAAAAAACAATTACATTAGCACTCGTGAATTTAATATGGAATAATGTTTGAACATGGGAAACAAGTGAGTATGGAACCAAGAAAACATTGACTTCCAGAAAACAATAACAAGTAATAAGAGGCATATGTCATTTTACTTATGTAATTGGCACGTTCATTATAATTTGATTGAACAATTTTTTATGCATATTTTAAATTTTAACAGAGACGCAAGTACAAAGCCCGCGACCTTTTCCGTATGGCAGAAGATTTCTTCACCTCAATGGGTTTAGATGAAATGACAGATACATTTTGGAAAGAAACTATGATGACCCGACCAAAAGATCGAGACGTACAGTGTCATGCTTCGGCCCATGATCTGTTTGCACCCGGCGATTTCAGGTTTGTTTTCTTTTGATAGCTAAATCGGTTTATTTATTTGTTTCTGAAAATCGTTTTTTTTTTAATTGAAAAGAGTTTTTTTTTTTTTTTTGAAAATCGATTTTTTTTTTTTTTTTTTTAAATCGGTTTTTTTTTTTGGGTAAACCCCCCAACGG
>LQRL01097844.1:21708-36673 GCA_001703475.1 Hydroides elegans | reverse complement strand
GTCATTCGAGTGACATCAAAATTATCTCTATTGTGTCGTCTCTGGATCTGTGTTACACCCGATCCAGATTTCAAAAGGCACAAAATAGTACCTTCAGTTTGTTCATCAATTTTATGTCTTGGCATTGTTGAACATCGAAACGGCTTAGTTATAATAAAAATATAAGGGCCCACGCATATTATTGTCATACGGATTGTATTGGTATCACACCTTGTTTTGGCTACAAAGCACATTTAAAGTGTCCAAAATTAAACTGAACACCTCTTGTATTAGGTAACATAATAAGGTAAACGATAAGGTATACGATAATATCAATGGAAAATGGTAAACTCTTCTTTTGCCTTTATCTCAAAATGGGGGAAAAAGCCTATTCGTCACCTCGCGAAAAAATGGACGAATTATGTTAGCGTAGGAAATTAAAACTTACAAAGTTTATGTTAGTGAAGGGTAGCTTAAAACTTTAGTTCAATGAATCAATGTTCCAGATATAAATCGCGATTTTGTAACATTATCTTCAAACATATATCAAGCTAAAAAAATGGCATTTTAATATTATTTGCATATTCTTGCTTAAATGTTTTCTAGTCATCCGATGACGAACAGAGTGAGGAAAAAGACATGTTTGTGGCTCAACTCTACAAATTCATGGACGAGCGAGGCACGCCCATTAACAAGGCACCTCTCGTTGGTTCACGAGATCTCAATTTGTACCGCCTTTTCCGTGTCGTGCATAAACTGGGCGGATACAACAGGGTGACGAATCAAATGAAGTGGAGACTGGTGTATAGTAAAATGGGCCTGCCCAATAATGCCACGGCTGCGAATCAGATCAAAACTGCCTACAAAAGGTGAATATATGACAAACGGAATGGAATTCTGATATTTTATGCCCTGGGATTTGATAGCTGAAAAAGTACCTTTATGAAGTAAATGTTATCGACTTAATATTCGATATTCAGTTCCTTTCAGGCTATATTTTACACCTTTGTATTATTAGCCTCATAGCGAAAATAAAACATGTGCTCAGTGCATCCGATGGTTCAAATGGCATTAGCCTGGTATGCAAGCCTACAAAACCCTTCCAAACTTAGGCCATAACACATATCTCTATTTCATGAATCATTTTTCCTTTGCAGATATCTGCATGCATTCGAGGACTTTTACCGTAAGCTGGGCAGTAGTATGGGAACCGGTATCACACGTCCAAGCCGCAGCCGCCATTCATCGGGCAGGACGATCCCCGGATTCAGAGACAGGGATCGGCCCGACAGCGTGTCTCCCAAATCGCCGAGGAATGTGCCGAGTTCTTTGAAGAAGGAAGCGAAGAAGGAGATTAAGGAGGAAACGTCTGAAGAAGAGGTAAATTTGTATTGGATGGTGTCAATTTGTGTATGAATATTGGAATGATAGTTATATGTGGTCAAGTCATGATTTGAAACATGCATTTATGTACGTGAAAGAAGTTTAGGTTGGTAGTGTTTGTAGTAAATCATCAGTTTCTCAAACGTAGAGTTCATCATTTGTTGCTATATCTTAAGAGTCACTCGGAGCTCGCTATATTATTAGTCAACTGACCATCATGGTATAAATGGTAACAATTCAGATTCAGAGGAAAGAGCCAGTGAGTAAACCCGTCTCAGCATCAGCGGCCTCTCCCGATATGAAACCGACTCGAAAATCCACTGGGGTTAATGCCGACGTAGCGGAAGACATTAGTCCGAGTAAACGCAAGACCCGAGGTGGTGTTGAAGAAAAGGCTGCGTCTAAACTGGCGGTGCCTCAAGTAAAAGAAACGAAATCGAGACCTGGATCTGTGAAGTCAGCGGCCGAAAGTGATGCATCGGAGAAGGAAGATATGAGGAGGAAAAAGGTAGCTAAGTGACTTGCAACATTACCTTTATGGAATACATGTATCTTAGTTGGCGCTGTCCTTAGTCTTAAACGAATTCGTAAGTCCAAAATAAAATAGTCTGGAAAAGCTTAAGTTTAAGGTCAGCGGAGAATACCCAGCTCCAGTAGTTAACAATCATAGTAATAAAAACCAATAATTAGCTAAAGAAGTAATGCCAAATTAATGTGATAATTGAGCATATCAACAGCTTAATATTGTAAAAAAATATATGTATTTCTTAATAATTAAAATATTATGATTTTGGTACTTAGCCTGTCAAGAAAAGAATGATCAAACAAGAAGAAAAGCAAGAAGATGAAGAAGATAAAGATGAAACGGAGACAGAATCAAATAAATCAGAAACTGAAAGGTTGGTTAAAATGCAGTTTCTTCTGTTGGATTAAGTTAAGATTTATGAAATTACCTATTAAATATTGATGTCTTTCAGCTTGCACAAAACCCTGTTATGTCCCATTGTGACTTACAATATACCAACCTAACCTTCATTTTTACGTCACGCGAGTTGTTAAAATGACTAATAAATTTCCATTGAATTTGCTTGATCCTTATCTAAAACCGATCAACTGATAATCTATATGATAATCTGTTGATTCTGAGCAATTACCCTTAAAGTTGGCATGATATCGAATTGAAATGTTTTGATCTCACAGCACCTCTGGAAAAGCAACGACACCCTCTAACAAGGCGAAACTGGACACCACTTATCCCTGCGGTTCACGGTTGCGAGTGCGTTATGGCAAAGGCAAGAATCATCAAGTGTTCCAAGCTAAAGTGATCGATTCCAGACTAAGTGATCAAGGAGTGACGCAGTGGCTTGTGCATTATGAAGGCTGGAATACTAGGTAAGAGTGCGCGAAAAAAAAGATAACAACAACAAAACAAAAGGTGGGAGAGCTCAAGGGTTTCAAATTTGGTAAAAGGGAGATATAATAAGATTTTTAGTTCTACTTTGATTGTAATGCATTGTTTGTACATAGTTTGTATGTGTGTGCTTTGAAATTTAAATGTTACAAGAGGTGTTCAGTTTAATTTGTTACACTTTTCATTTTGCAATAAAATTAAAACCATACAACTTACAGGCTTCTAATTTTAACAGATGTTTAATGTGAGATCGATGTTTATAATATATTAGTTTACAGCGTTTCCGCTAACTGTGAAGAGCCCTATGAAATACATCCTGGATTGGGTCGTTCCAGGCCAATTTGAGGATACGCTTAAGATCAGCTAGGGTGCGTGTGGATTTCTCCTGTAGCTCCCTTGTCAAGATGCCACCAAAACTATAATCCATGTGGGCGGTATCAGGTGACTTGGGCCTCCACTCTTCCGGTGAAACTTAATTTATATCGGCATCGTCGAGATACTGCAGCGTCCATATTCACGTATGTGAAGATGCGCTATCCTAGTAGAGCACCATGCTGCTTTTCAATTATGCTTGAAACTAACGCGGTGCATATTTTCTCACAAAAAGCCCTAGCACTTTTTGAATATAGGTATCCGAGTTCACATACATCTTCATATCGATACACGCAAGGCTAGTTTTCCCGTGAGCACTCACTTCGGCCCAAACCATAAATCCAGGAGCAAATTAGTCGCGTTTCGTTTGCTTCATATTATGCTCAGGTTGTAAACCCTCTCAAACGTAATAAACTAGTCTTTTTCCATATCTCCTTCTTAGATAAAACATTGCTACGCCAGTTGTAACACTTTTTTTCCATGTTCTTGCGTTAAGTATCAGGTACAGCCTTCAGGATCTTTCCCGTCGTTTTCCAACATTAGCTTGAGTAAGCTGATGGACTTTCGGGTTTTTTCTTAACTCGAAATTTTATTGTGAATTTGGTAACATGATTGAAAGTTGCTAGACTCAACCCTAATTTATTCGCAATATCGCGCTTGGTGGTCGGGTTTGTTTTGAAGATCATAATCCGGATCTTCTTGACCACATCGGGAGAAGCCTTGGAATATCTCCTACAAACCACGTGTTATTTCTTGTGCGAAATTGCATTTTTCTTTGTTTTCCGTTTTTGTTTTTTAACATAGTGAGCAGTCATTCGACTGACATCAAAATCATCACGATTGAGATGTCTCTGGATCTGTGTGACACCCGATCCAGATTTCAAAAGGCAAAGAAACAGTACCTTCAGGCTTTTTATCATTTGTATGTCTTAGAATGGTTGAACATTAAATCGGACTAGCTATAATAAAAATATAAGGGCCAAACAACATTATTGTAATAAGGATTTTATTGGTTCCACACATTGCACTGACCTCACAGCACAATGAAAGTGTAACAAATTAAACTGAACACCTCTTGTATAAGCGCCTTATAAGAATTTGGAAATAAAATATGTTTTGGTGTTCCTTTCGAGGTTTCTTTCGGTCGGTGCTTTGGAATTTAAATATTATAAGCGCCTTATAAGAATTTGGAAATAAAATATGTTTTTGTGTTCCTTTCGAGGTACCTTTCGGTCGGTTTGTGTCGACCTCAAAGGTGTGTTTTGTCGGTTTGTCATTTTGATTTTATATGTTTATTTTTGTCTTTATTACAACATCATGGCTTGTTATCCATTCGTCAGTTATTATCATCCATCATGCCATATTTTCACATGTTGAAACTTAGTTAACTAGAATATAGCAGTTTTTGAAACTCAATACATTGATTTATGTTTCTTTGTATTATAGATACGATGAATGGGTGATTAAAGGCCGCATTGTTGAAGCGGTTCATATTCCCGATTCCAAATCGAGCGAACCAGCGAAGAAACCCACTTCGTTAGCTTTAAATAAGACCTCGGTTGGACCAACGAAAATCCCATCAGCTGGTCCGACCAAGGCACCAGGGCATCAAGCGAGAACACCTACTGGACAAGCCAAAACACCCGTTGGTCAAACGAAAGCGGCTATAGGCCAAGCAAAAACGCCTGTTGGTCAAACGAAAACACTCGCTGGTCAAGCAAAAACTCCTGTTGGCCAAGCAAAAACTCCTGTTGGTCAACCAAAAGTAATGACTAATCAAGCGAAATCCGTTGCTAACCCAGCTAAGACTCCTGCCAATCAAGTTAAGGGACAACCCGGTTCTGTTGCTAAGACACCCTTTGTTAAGTCAAATGCTAATCCAACCAAAAATACCACTGCGACCCCAGGGACTAAAACTGTTGCTCAAGTTAAGGCTCCTGCGTCCGCGGCTAAGACTCCGGCGGCTCAAGCAAGGCTCAGTGCAACAACACCTGTTAAAGCTAGGGTAAGTATAGCCTCCAGGACCTATCTTCTCTGTTACCGTTTAGCTTAAACGTGTCATGAAATAATATTTTTAATACTGTTAGAAAAATATTTAATGTTAAGTATATTTAGAATTAACGAAAGGTGGCAGAAATTTCAGTTACGGTTTCTGTTAATAACCGGCTATTAGATGACATCTTATTGATTTATCAATCATTAAATGATGCCATATCATGAAATTATAATTATATGACATCATTACATGATTGATTATTTTATGGCTAAGATTTTGCCAATATTTCGAATGCGATTTTGAGGGCATAGATTATAGAAATATAAACAAAACAGAAAGAACGACAAAATTTACCACAACTATTTAGCTGTGCCGTCAAGCGAAACAATATCTAAATGTAAACTAACAGTAACTATGCATGACGTTTTATCTCGACATTTTGTTTCAGGGAACACCTCTTGTGAAGAAGAAATCTCAAACGAAAATCGTTACAAAATCTCAGAAAGAAGAGAAATCTCAAAGTAAGTTTATTGTAGATATTTAACTACAATAGAATGTTAAGTTGCATAAAGAATGATATTGTGATTATCAAAACATTAAATTTTCAATAATCTAAAAATGTATTTCCAAATTTTCGTTTCATATTTCAGTATTGTCATTCATTCTATTTTCATTGTACTGAGCAACGGAGTGAGTTTTATGAATTAAGGCTAAAATGCAACGCTATATTTATGATTGTAGGAGTTGGCCGAACTAAGAAGACCAAAGCACCTCGTCCGACAAGATCAACCAGCATTGAATCCAGTCTTTCAACTGGTTTATCACCTCGGAAACGACCGCGAAGGAATTCCGGATATACCGAAGCATCGGGTAGAGGTAAGAAACCGAATACAAAGTATAAGAACACAATCATGTAGCTTTGAACATTTAGAAAAAAAAATAGTTCAGCATTATTGAAACGCCCATTTATTTAGTCATTTTCATACAAAAAAAAAATATATTTCAAGAATTACCAAATGATGAAAAAGTAAATAAACTGAACTTATAATATATAGCAGGATGGCCAGCGTCAGGGAAATCAGGGAGGATCAAGGAATTTCAAAAATCCTGTTTTCAAATCAAGGAAAATCATAGAAAATCGACTTTTTTGGAGAAAATCAGGGAAAAATCAGAGAAAGTCGAAACTGACTGGAAATTGGTCACCCTGTATAGGCTTTTTGGCTATATGAATAAACATGTCACAATATATTTACTCCTTTTTAGGCGACAGTAGCAGTGAATCTGAAGAAAGTGATGATGAAGATGAAAATGAATCCGATGTCGGAGGCAAAACTCCACCCTACGCCTCCCCGAAATCCGCCAAAGGCGACGATCCAATGGATTCAAAATCGGATGATTCGAAACTGCAACTACCTAAGGAAGCATCGGACTTCGATATCATGAAGGAACTGGAGGATTTCGACAAAGCCAGTCAGGATTCATTGGAGGGAGTGATGAATTTGGATGAAGATGCCATGTCTGGAATGGATAAGAATGAAACTGAGGAGTTTGATATTAAATCTATGTTGTCGTGCTTGACGAAAGATGAGGATAAGATACAGAGCTCGGAAAATGAATCCGTTGTCAGTACCGACACGGAACGGCGAACGGGCCGCGGTCGATCGAAAACGAAATCGGCTGATAATCTAAAGATTAAAGCTGATATTATATCGAAATCGAAACCAGATAAGGTCAAAAGTGAAAGTGAAACCGAAAGTGCTCCAACGCGAGGCCAGAGACTTGCGGCCGCGGGAAAAGCGAAAGTGGACGCAGCAACGAAAGCCAAATCGGAACCGCCAGCAAAAGCGGCTAAATTGGAGATAAAAACGAAAGCTGCTGTTAAGGCTAAACCGGATTCTATCGCTCAAAAATCCGATAGCACTAAACCTAAGCTTGGTTCTCCTAAGGCACAAAAGGCAGATTCATCGAATATTGCCTCAAGCGCCTCCCCTAAGGCAAAGATGATGTCTCCCAAAGTTGTCATTTCATCTCCGAAATCGAAACTATTATCCCCGAAATCCGCGGCATCTCCTAAATCCAGTGAAAGGGCTGTATCACCCAAAGTTGACCAAAAGGTCAAAGTTGAACTTGAGCGCCTTAAAGAAGACCCGGTGGTTGTAACAGTTGTAACAGAAGGTAGTGATGGCGAGGAGAGTACGACGAAAACAAATAACCTCACAAAAGACATTGAAATGGAACCGCTGGATTTCCCACAAGATGAGACAGAGGACAAAAAACCCATTGAATCAAAGAAGGAAAGTTCTGACGTCAACGAAGAGAAACAGGAATCCACTGAAAAACCAAGGGAGGATTCCGAAGACGATAAAACGGAACAATCAGAAAAAGATCAATCGACATCCTCATCAACTGATGATCAAAGCAGTAGTGCCAAAGAGAAAGACAAAGACGAGAAACCAACAAAACCCGGTGGTATTGCTACAGCGACGAAAAAGGTGCTCAAAGGCCGCGGTCGTGGCAAGCGGAAGGCGCCAGTGGAAAAGGAAGAAACTGCAGATAGTGAAGAGGAACCAACGCGAAAAAAGCCGCGGAGGCGCAAAATGGGGTCGGCGGCGGGGGCGAAAAAGGAGAGTGAATCGTCATCAAAATCTAGCGATGGAAACGCCGACGAGGAAACACCAACGAAAACTGCCACGGACAAAACTTCAGTTGTTGAAGACATGGATTGTCAAGATGCAGCCACGGCGCCCAAATTGAGTGCCACTCCCACTTCCAAAATGGAGGAGCAAAACGAAGAATCCGATGAGGTCGAAAAAGAGCAGGATTCTGCAACAGAAGAAACGGCGCCTCCGCTCAGTCCAGTGGCTGAAACATCATCGAAACCATCACCATCAACAGCACAACCAAAACAGCAACAACCGTCAAAAGCTGCGGAAGATGATGATAAAATCGACTCACTCAACACGTTCGATCTTCGTGGGGCTATGCAATCACCTGCAAAATCATCATCAACCGCTGCTCCTGCAGCTCTAACCGCATCAAGTTCAACTCTTCCAGCACCACCGCCACATTCCAACGTCGGCGATAAACTTACTGCAACCACTAAGCCTTCCATATCCGCATCCGCTGTCATTGAAGACACACCGCCTAGTACTCCACCGGGGTCGGAATTCCCCGGCGGCGGAATTTCCGGCGGAAATGCCCGACCATCACCACCGAAAATTGCCGAGCCCCCAAATTCGGAAGCGGCGAGTACCAAATCGGAGCTTGAAGCCAATATGGAAGTGGAGAGTTATCTCAAGGGAGCATTGCCGCCCGGTGGGAGCGGGGAGGAGGAGTCGCCCAATGCTGGAGCGGAGAATAGCAATATGTCAACGCCAAGTGAAGAGGGCAACAGCGTTCAACCTACGTGAGTATAAGTTCTTATCATAAATTTTATAGGCCTAGTTAAGATTTCAACATGTTAAAGACAAAAGTCTGATAAGCATATAATATTCCTAATAATAGTATACTGATTCCCACTTCGGGTTGGTTTCCTTGATTAGAAAATAACATCAAACCTATATTCGAAATAAGAAACACATTTTGTTTTGTGGAATTCGATTAAATGGTGTTTTAGTCCTACGTGACGTCTTACTTATATTGACGTTTTGACGGCCAAGAAGTTCAATCAAAATATATTTAATTCCGTTCTTTTATAAATGCCCAATTAACGAGAATACTTATCACTTTTTATCATACACCTATTGTACTCGTCCTTTTTTACAGAAAACCCAACGAAGCAAGCCCACAACCCCAACCAACACCTCCCCCTGCCCAAACCCAGTCCCGGAAGTCAGAAGAACCCGCGGCGGTAGCGCCCTCTTCCGCTGGACGGAAGCGGAAACGCGGTGGAAAAGCAGGAGCGCATACGCATCATCATCATCACCATCATCATAAGAAGGGGCATGAGGCTAAGCCTGCAAGTATGTGTAGCATTTGTTTATCATTATTTTGTGTATCTGAACCAAGAGGTTCATTATGCATATTGGGGCTTTATATAGTTTGAGCACGTATTTTATCAAATGTTGTATAGGGCGAGATTTTTAGATCTGATAAATACTTACTTAGGTAATACAATCCAGATTTGCTCAGGATAGTTCATTTAGAAATACATGTTCTTCTTAAATGTTTGGTTTCTTTGGATAGCCGAAAATGTCATAAAACCGACTTCATTGAATTCTGTTGAACTGTTTTAGTCGCGAGTGATGAAGATGATGGCAAAGAAGCGGGCCACGGACGCGCAGCCTTGAGCGACCATAACAAGTGCTCGCGAGGGCCCTCCAAGTACAACTTCATTCAACAACTAGGTGAGCAAAGTCTTCATGATAAAGAATATATATTCGATTGTTACTTTATTTTCTTTGATAAAAGAGAATGAAAATACTAAATTTAAAGCAAGCTCTAACAAATTAACATAATAGAAAAAAATAAAATATATGAATGCTGGTTTACTTGTATTCAATATGTTTGCAGTATTGAGACCAAATGATAGTATGCTAGACGTTCCATTTTAGATCAATCCATTGAATATATCAAATAAGCTACTTGTAAAAAATGACACCTTTTTCATGAACGTATGCAGAAATTTCATTACACTGTTTTTTTTCTAATCACTTAGACGAAGGCAAATACTTGGAAGGCGAAGAGCGCGTCAACTTCCTTTTGACGAAAATCGCCGATTTGCGATCGATCTACATGCAACTCAAGCAGGAAGTGGCGAGTATCGATCGACGGCGGAAGCGGCATCGCAAGAAGCAAAGGCTAGGTATGATATGATATTGCTTTCATTTCTTAGTTGATTTATATGTATCTGCCTTACTCAGTCATACAGAAAACTGTAAGCTATAAAATTCTGTAGTTTTATCGCAAAGGCGCCATCTCAGTCACGATGCAAAGTCCAGATATGCCCAATGCTTGGTGTACAATATTGAACGGTTTCATTTATAATAAACATGCAGTTCTAAACGAAATCGCTATGGTTTTTGGAATGAAGAAGAAAAACAACACAAAAACGTCTGACATTATCCGATAGCGCTTCAAATCGGATAAGTGGTACGATAAAATTGGTATCAATACATGGTACGACTAGATTAAAATGTTGTCAAAGCATTTTGATAGAGAAAGAAGCTTATGAATTTATGTGTTTACTACTTAAAAGTTTGTAAACATTTGTTTTTGTTTGCAGCGGCCCAAGGACTGATCGGCCTGGAAAGTGCACTGTCATGACGCCTCGGACAACTACACATGTTTTTGTGACGTCATCATATTCGGTGATGTTGCTATGCCAATAATGTCTTCAAGAAACAGGCATTTAATACCACTTCGTTTTCAATCAAAGGCTTTATAACAATCATGTTTGTAGGACTTAACTCATCATGAGTACTCAGCCATGTGTATGCATTGGAACCTCCTCATTTAAATCGCTGTTAGCAGAATACTTAATGGATACCGATCTCTTTGAATTTCATATTTGGAATAATAACTAACTTGATAATGCTATACAATGCAATTGTTTCAAAGAATTTTACCGCAATATAAGTTGATCAATCAGTCATTTGTTGGCTTGACAGTCCATATTGTTTCATATTTCTATCAGTGCTTCCTTCCTTGGTTTTAAGTGTCGGTAGAACTTGCTGCAATATAAATCGATTGAATGTATAGTTGTATAAAATCATGATTCTGGTTCATAAAGTTGTAAATGTACTTAAATATTGAGTTGGGATAATGCTTGAATCTACAATACCAACTGTACAGTGCTTGACTTATCTTGGGTAAATAATGTCGCTATCTGCGGATCGAAACGTTTCCCCGTGTTGTTTTATATCGTGTATTCTTCCTTATACCGGAATGGTATTATTATTATATGCATTTGTGCATATTTGCTCTTTGTGTACATTTTGAATATGTTTTATATGTAGATATTTTACATTTATGATCATATGCCATAGAAGACTAGTTTCGTTATTGACATATTTTATTTCAGCATATGAATTAGTTGTTTGATTTAATGATTTAAGATAATAGTCATTAGGGTACCGCATGGTTTTCTTCGTGCATAGATATCTTAAAGTTCGTTCTTAGTAAATACAAGTAAAACGAAGTCAGTATGGTTGGTTAGGTTTGTCAATATTTATACCGGAACAAGACTATAGAAAAGGAAAAAAAAACTCATATTTCCTGTCTCAAAAGTTTGACGATACAAGATTATGTCAATTTTTTCCCGAAATTTTAAATGAGTTTGTATTGTTAATCGGATTTGAACAGCTTTTAAGTGAGATACAAGCGCAATTTGTGAATCAAAATCAATAAAAGTTTTATCAATCATATGAAACTGCATTCAATAATGTTCCTTTCCATTTATCAGCGCCGTAAAGGCGTGTTCAATCTAGTCAAATACTCCCCTATGCATGTTGAAACAATAGTTGTGAATAATATGAATGTTAAAGTATGCACATTTTTTTGCTGTCAATGTACCTAATCCGCAATATTTATTCGGGTTTTAATGCAATGCAGAGCGATAATTCAGTAGCTTCCAATCTACCTGGATTCTGAGTGTATCCCCAAGACTAATGTACATTTTGTTGTGTTTATTTGCAATGGGCCGTTTATTTGGATTGAATATGCTGTACATGAATTGTTAAAACTTTTCTTAATAAGCCGCACTGAGGTCCATTGGCTCCATTGATTGTTTCAATAAATCATAAATTTATTTCCTTTGTATGAAAAAAGAATAGAAATTTTGACCCTTTGCAATATTTGTGACATATTCACCTTTTTCTTGGCATTTCAATAGCACAGTGCAATTGATATTTCCTGATTTAACTGGTATCTTTATGACAGTGCATTTTATAGTTTTCTTTTGAAATCTCATTAACGACTACTTCATCTTAACGTGGCATTACTTAGTTATTTGCATTTTATTAAAGACCCTTACCGGACTATAAAAGCAGAGGATCTGGCTTTCATATGCAAATTTTACTCGTTTGAATTTGAAACTACTCGTGCTCACCATTTTCATTGTTGATTCAACTTTTCTCGTAAAACAGGAATCGAAACTTGTAAGGTTTATCACGTTCACATACATCATGATAGCGTGTACCAGCTTTAATATTTTTTTAAGAATTTGGAAAATGTATTTTGCTCAAAATCACAGTTTCAAAACTTGAAAATATACTGATTTTCAAATATTTCGAAATAAAAAGATCGATTTCATTGGTCAAGCCAAATAGAGGCTATTTAGATACCAAAGCTGCAGTGTCCTATTCACACATATCAAAGATGTTTCAATGATCACTCGAGATAAAAGCCTCACCACAGGGCAGCCCACTGCGCAATAAAGCCATGCATTGTCATGTTCCCTATCCAGAGCATCTGGCTCTCTTTCCCTAATCAACTTCACCTGATAAGTTGTTAAAACGGTCTGCTATGTTCTTTGATACATCTCCTTCAAATTATACCTATACAAATTATATACAAAGCCCTTTGTCATCAAATTATGCATGGTCTGGATGGCCAGAAATCTTCCAACCCATGGGTTAACTAGGTAAAATTAAAAGGGTCTTTAAGGATTGTATTTGGAGATTCATCTCTTATAATTCTTTGTTCTGATAAACTAGTAATGAATAAAGACTCATTTATACGAATTTAGAAACTGTTTTGTCTATATTTCGATGAATAAATATGTATATATGATCTTAATTCCGTGTTTTATTTTTATCCAAACTAGTGCTAAGGGTATCCTAGACAATATCCTATGAATTGACTGTGCTTTTTCACAACTCAATCTTTTAAAATATCGTTGGTTAAGAGCTAGACGTTTCCGATAAAAGGGATGCGTGTGAAATGTTTCATTGGTTTTCACTTAATTATAGTAAAACCATAAAAGGAACTAGAACATTGCTTTAAACATACCAATTTGAAAACATCCAAACAATAAATCTCGTCGACTTTTTACATAAATAAATAAATAAATTACAATAAATTGGGACTCAATCATACGTATCGATTCCATTTCATCGATCTTTTACCATTTATACCAATGTCGTTCATACAAGCTGGATAATTTCTCAAGCTGTAACTTTTCGCATGTCGCAAAAAAAGTAATTAAATTTGCAGAGACCATTATGCTACGTAGAATGAAGCAAATTACGAATAATACCTTTCGTTGATGTCCACTTGGTACTGTACCGTCATTATCCCCCGTGAAACGGAGGGATATGGGGTTGAGCGTGTCCGTCTGTCTGTCCGTCCGTCTGTCCGTCCGTCCCCCCTCGACATGGGGTAGTTTGTGCACGCGAGTTGGGTATGAAGGAGTTGAGCTAGAGCCTTCACATTTTATACACGCATAAACCAATATCTGAAGTTGTGCCTCGTCAAGGTTTCATCTCGATCGGTTGAAAATTGTCGATTCTGGAGCACTTTAAAAATTGTAGATTTTTTACTTTTTTTCAGGTGCCAAGCCCTTTGTGCACGCGAGTTTGGTATGTAGGAGTGGAGCTAGAGGTTTCAAATTATATACACTTATAAACCAATATCTGAAGTTGTGCCTCGTCAAGATTTCATCTCGATCGGTTGAAAATTGTCGGTTCTGGAGAACTTTAAAAATTGTCGATTTTTTACTTTTTTCAGGTGCCAAGCACGTTGTGCACGCGAGTTTGGTATGAAGGAGTTGAGCTAGAGCTTTCAAATTGTATACACGTATAAACCAATATCTGAAGTTGTGCCTCGTTAAGGTTTCATATCGATCGGTTGAAAATTGTCGATTCTGGAGCCTTTGAAAAATGGCAAACATTTCATATTTAAATATGTGTGTATTTGGATGATAGTCACTATTTGCCCTGACTTAGCGAGTTGTGAAGCACAAATTCAATCTCATCATAGTTTCATGTCGATCCGTCTTCAATTTTCTTCAATGATGGAACCAGCTTTAGATGAATTAAGCTAGAGCTCTTCTTCACATAACAGCCAAATATTGAAGCTGTGCTTGTCAGGGTTTCATGTCGATCGACCACATATATTCAAAATAAAAAGGTGTGATGAAAACTTTGTGAGAATGACGTTGTGAAAGAGACATTGTGAGAAAGTCGTTATAAAGAAAGACGTGAGAAAGACGTTGTGGGAAAGACTTGAGAAATTCGTTGTGAAAAAGACGTTGTAAGAAAGACGTTGTAAGAAAGACATTGTGAGAAAGACGTTGTGGGATAGACGTTATGAGAAAGACGTTGTGAGAAAGACGTTGTGAGAAATACATTGTTGGAAAGACATTGTTAGAAATTCGTTATGAGAAAGATGTTGTAAGAAAGACGTTGTGGGAGAGACGCTGTGAGAAAGTCATTGTGAGAAAGGCGTTGCAAGAAAGACATAGTGAGAAATACGTTGTGAGAAAGACGTTGTGAGATAGACGTCATGAGAACGGCGTTGTGAGATAGACTTTTAAGAAAGACGTTGTGAGAAAGTCGTTGTGAGATGACGTTGCATGAAAGACACTGCGAGAAAAAAGTTTTTCTTAGAAAGACGTTGTGAGAAAGAGGTTGTGGGAAAGAAGTGAGAAATTCGTTGTGAGAAAGACATTGAGGTAAAGACATTGTGAGAAAGTCGTTGTGAGAATGGCGTTGCAAGAAAGACGTTGTGAGAAGACGTTGTGATATAGGCGTAATGAAAAAGACGTTGTGGGAAAGTTTTTAGAAAGATGTTGTGAGAAAAAAGTTGTGGCAAAGACGTTGAGAGAAATTCGTTGTGAGAAAGACGTTGTAAGAAATACGTTGTGAGAAAGACGTTGTAAAGAT
>LQRL01097832.1:0-13950 GCA_001703475.1 Hydroides elegans | reverse complement strand
AAAAAGGTGTTCCTTTCTAGAATGTGTAGATATATATCTACACATTCTTAAAGATTTTGCTCTATCAACAAAAAATAGAGAAACACCTCTATCAATAATTTCTATCTTTTACGAATCCATTTGATAATAATTTTATAATTATATATACATCTAGTCATACTGCATAGAAAGGTACTTGATACCCAGCCATATATACAAGAATGTCAATGCTCATTTTTCATTAAATTGTTCCTCTGAAGATTCTGACTATTTATATGATCGAAATGAATTCATTTATCGAAAAATAGATACACCTTTTTGGAAACTATAATTTCGAACATTGATAATGCATTAAATATTTCAATGTATGAGGTGATTTCATGCTCAAATTAACACCTTGGCAAACAAGGTTATTTGGTGCCCTTCCATTGATCATATAAAAAAATGAGTCAGGATCCGGGGTAGGTTTTCTGGCTATTTGTTATCAAATTTTGCCCCGATATTTTGAAGAATTTATCGTAACATGTCACAGAGCTGTAAATCTGAAACCAAGTTATTATTATTCAAAAATATAGCAAACAAAGGTCAATTCAATACACATTTTACTAATGCTTCGATTCGATCATTAAATTGAACATAAAAGATAGTTTTGGTTTAATGAGCGATAATGGATGAAATACATGAATGGTTTCCGTGGACAGTTGGAATGCTCTTGACCTATACTGCTCACAATATTGACGAATTACGATATTTTAATTTTTCACATGCAATTACGTTATCATCGTATATATTACAATTTTATAGTATGAATATTAAGTATGGCCCATGGGTCTGAGGACAAAGCTTGGGAAGTTGGGATTGGTTCCAGGCACGGATTTAGAAGGGTCGCCAACGTTGGCTCATCGGTCGCTGCTCGGTCACTCGCATATGTTTAGCCAAAATGATAAATTGGCAACCCCATTCGCTGTCATATTTTGTCCCATTGGCACCCGGTTTAGAATTTTCTGGATCCACACCTACGAGTACGAGTGGGATCCAAGTGAAATATATATAATATATATATTAAATTGCCATTGAACTAAATAGTTTGAAACTAGGAGTACAACAAAATTAAATGTGTTGTGTTGTGGCAAATCAACTTTTGCCAAATTTATGCACTTTCTGCCACTTTACCGTTTCTGTAATATTCTGTAATTCTATAAAGGTTTAGATCAAATAATATCATATATATAATTAATTATCATATCACCTCCTTCAAATATAATGTGTCTATGTCACACATTTAATACCAAACATTTAAGAAACATATATTTACAGGCTCTAGCTAGGTGCCATATAATATCTATATTACCTTCTAATCCTTTCTTTACGATAATAAAATGAAGTCTGATTTACTATATTAGTTCTGTCTGACATAATCTTTATATTTAAAACCCTGCGAGAATATATTCAGATCTCATATGGGCTCGTTATGTATTCCTTGATTCTATACCAGGGCATATTTAGCCACACAGGCCTTGGTGTTGTTATCAACCAATCAGATCGCATTCTTTTATTTATACACTTACCTCGCTGAGAGTGTCTTTATAGTCAGGCCCAGTTGTGACCCAGAAACGACAGAGTACACAAGGAATATATTTCACGTTTAGCAATTATCTTTTGTATCTATAAGTTGTATTATATGTCTTGTGGTAAATGAAATAAAAACATAACGGAATATTTAAGAAATTGTTATTTTCTCACATGAACATATCAGGATAGATATATATAATATATTTGAAGTTTTCTGAAAGTTTATGTACTTATGTACTTGCGTGTTTGGAGTGGATACTGAAATGAATACATGGTTTATAAAATTCGCGATGGATTAATCTTAAATGTTTGCGCGTTCAGTTAACTAAGGTAAGTGCTATGGTGAATTTTGTCATATACGTGATGACATGTGTGTTGTTGTTGTTAAGGTTAACTTTATGTTTGGTGTAGCTCGTAAGGGCCATGTCATATGGCTTCAACTATCACTAAGAATTAGATTATTTCTGATTATTTTCATATGAAATATAATGGACATGTGATGTGTGTTAAGTGATTTGCAACACATTGTAGTCATTTGAATTAAAGATTGCGGACATCATCCTGCTAACTGCAAACCTTTATTTGCAGGTTGTTTTGCATATTGTTATATGGATAATCTGGATTGACAATCCGAATCATGGACCAATAGGTCTTTTAGAGGGATCTAAAGGAGCTATTGAACAAAGATTTCAACATTTAAATGATAAAAGAATCAGCCCTAGTTGTTAGTATTAGAATAAGTTATTTTTAGACACCTTAAACGGTCTTCTGAGTTGGTGTGTACATGTGCTATGTTGTATTTTATATGTTCATCCAGTATGTAAACGGTATCATCCTTTTGCAGAGGAACCATTTATATGAGATTAACGTAAGATAATAAACGTGTAAGGAATTTTACCAAGATGTACACAATGTTACCTTATATATGAATGACATATATTTGAATCGAACCACGATAGATTGCGCAGTGTTATTCTTAATTTATTACTATGTTTCATCGTTTTCCTGATTATATTAACTAAAAGAAATATATGATATTTGGTGTTAACACTTGGAACATGGTTAGGTGATATATGAATATCAAATAGATTTTAGATGCTCGCAGTTTTATACCACGTATATATATATTTTTTAGTGCGTGAATATGAAAATTATGGGAATTTGACCTGTAGTTTTAGAATCGAATATATTTTACAAAGTAAAAAGGGGTGATTTTTTTTCGAAATAGAAAAGTAATATTATTTAAGGAAAAATACTGAATTTATTATTATTATGCATGTACATGTATGTGGTCGAGGATATCCACCATTTTAACATGAGTCATTACCATTTCGCTGTTACCTATAGCATTGATGAGCATGTATCGAGTCTCATTTATAATTGCACGCATGAGTCGTACATATTCAGTCGTGCATTCACATGCTGATGAAAATGCAATGATCACAAGTTGACTCATCCTTGTTACCTTTTGTTAGGTTACAAAACACAAATTGTAGGATTTTGTAGGACCAGGCAAACACCTTGATTTTCTTGCTCTGGCTTGCCGCTTCTTCATCATGTAATAATTAGCCATGGCTTAAACACAGATAAAATAAGACATTTTGAAGCAATAACTAATACCCTTATTTTGTTTCTTTAACAGTAAAAACAAGATCAACTCCAGCACCATCCCCAACCATCCAGTTGTCAGCGACGTCACCATAGCAACCAACCGAAACGTGTCACCCTTGACAACTTCCTGTGAACGCGAAAGTGCGCATGCACCGCGGAAAGAAGTGACAAAGCGGAATGGGGTCATGGGGTCAGCGGACATGCGCGAATGGCATATTCCCTGGAGCAGGGGCCCTCCCCGTGGCGGCATCGGAGGCGGTTGCGGTGGTGGCGGCGCAATAGCTGTGATTTTCTTCGTGTTCGTCGCTTTGGCGTCTGTACCGGCTGCTGGTGGGTCACGTGTTGAATGCGAGCTTGAATGTGTATAGGCTAAACTTGACAAAAGCACCTTTATAAACGGAAATTCGTTTTACGTCATTGGACCCTTTACCAATGTCATCTACGAATCATTTACGCTGAATCGGACTAGAAATTTAGTCGTTGTGAAATTTTTCAAATAAGATGGAAAGTTAAGTTGAATCTGCCGATGATGGCCGTCAACCAATACAATTCTGTTTGTATTGATATGATCTAGCGTGCCTTAGGTTTAGAGCCCTTGGACATGAATCAGGTTAAATGTATGCATATTTGATATTATAAATAGGAATTTATATTTAGAACTTAGATAATGCTGCAACAATATATAACACGCGCCTGTTCAATTAAAAGAAAAGAAAAAATGTAAGAGGAGGAAACGATTTTTTTTCATTATTCGGGCATGATTTTCTTCTTGACTTGCGATTACCGCGAACCATTTTTACCTGGGCTCTCTAAATTGAACAAAGATCTTTATTAAGTCTTGCCTGCAGAGAAACGGTAGTCTTAATTCAAAACAAATTGAAACGCTAACTAGTAATAACAGCGTTCAGCCGTTGGTAATATAAGTAAAATTCAAATATTGACTCACTCAACAAAACTGCATTTTGGTGGTCCCTGTGTATAGCTGTACAAAGTTTAATATTACTTCACTTTATTTGCCGTGTTGAATAATGGAGTACATACAGCTTGCGTCGCGTATTGTCTCGAGGAGTCTCTTTTTTCGCCCATGTAAAGCAAAGTGGGGGGAAAAGAATAAGTTTTGCAGAAGAATAAGATCTTTTCTCAAGTGGTGCTGAGGTTTCCGAATATTTCTTGTTCTAAAGGTGTGCCAAAGCATGCAAAGTGAAGTAGGGGGGTTTTTATGCCTGTGTGGATTGAATGAAACACGTTATTAGCATTCATACATATGTTTCCATTAAATTCTTTTTAACAACAAAAATGCTTCTGTTCAACATATGTAGGAAGGATATTAATTCAGGTGTTTCTCAAGTGTTACCTTTACGTATGACTTGATACCCTGTTAAAGCCGCGATTAATTGAGTTTTTCGTCATTTTGACAAATTGATATTGTCATTATTGTAATATTACTTAGAATGTAGGTCAACGTATTCATGAATCTCGCATTGACATATTGCAGAAGTGCACTTATGCATATGTATAAAGTCGTCAAGTCCATATATTAACATTTTGAAATTAAGAAATTAAATTGTCAAGACAAAGTTCAAAAATAAATTAAATTGACAATCCAATAACACCATTCAGTTTGGTCCGCGCCATAGGTTCGCCAACAGAATCATAAACATTTTGTAATGATAACTGCTAAATAACGAATTATGAAACATTCTACAGTAGTACTTTAAATTTTAGATTATGCTAATAATCATAACTTAGTGTTTTGCAATATAAGATTATCTGCTGTTAATTTTAATTACTGAACACCATGTATGATAAAAAGATAAGCCCCCTTATAAATTTCACGCTTTTTTTCCCAAACATATGTTCCTAAGCTCTATGTACTTTTCACACGTTTTCGCACTTAGAATTTCAAAGCTATTTTATATGCCAGTAACCTTTTATTATGGTTTATGCTTTCACCTCAGCGTTTTATTTAAACACCGAACGCTCCTTTACATTGACATAAAATATACTTCCCCGCCACCTCATAGACTTATACCGCGGCGATTTTAAAGAAAATACTTTTTTTTGTGAAACGTGCTTTGATCTTAAAAGTAAAGAAGTTTTTAAGAGCCCGAACATGGCGTTGGAGGGTAACCATATGTGTTTGTGCTCGATAATATTTTTTTGGGACTTCTTCACTCCTGTCAGGCAGGTACTCGAACAATCAGACGGCCAGAATACGTAGAAACTTTTCCGTGCGGGTTGGCGATAATTTGTTATAGGTCCCTTACCGGATTAAAAATGTAGATTATACTCCTTATAAGGTTACGGTTTCCTTATTGAATAATTTCATTTTTCAAATATTCGGAATTTAAATCAAAAAGTTGCGAAATATTCATTCTTGTAAGAATACCACATCTGAAAATTAAGTTTGCGATTGCTAAAAGACATCTCCGTTCGAACGTTATTTGCAGGATGTAATGAATTCTCTTCTTTCTTCGTGTAGTTTTCCAATGTTCTTTGTTTGAAATAATTGAATGATTTTGAAAGCATACATTTCATGATTTGAACCTTGATTTTCGGTTTTCACGCCTGGAAAATATTGTTTCCAATTTGTCCATATTGCAGCATATTTGAGTGGAAATCGTGTTACATAAAAGATGGTGTTAACTTTTCAAATCGGCGTGTTTTGTCTCCCATTTTGTCTGCGCCGCGATATATGATCTATGTTTCTATTCAGCTTGCTGGCTATAGATCTTTCGTTGGAGGTGTTTTTCAAAAATGGGGTCACGTTCTTTTTTCGCTCTCTCTCGCGTTCTCTCCTCCTCGGTTTCATGGCCTTGATTTATCAGATGCTTTTGACGAGAAAGCTTTGTTTATGTCATGCTTTTTACACCTTTTTTTCATAATATATATATGTTACCGTCAATCTGTGTAAACCGCGTATGTCTACATACGCTGAATTTTTTAGGCAATGTCGACATACGCTGGTTCAATCAGCGTATGTCGACATAATCTGAAATTTTTCAGGCAATGTTGACATACGCTGAAAAAAGGCTCCAAAAATTACACAGATTGACTAAAATGGTTCTCGATGACAATCTGAGCAATAAACAATGAGAAATGCGCTCATTGTCTTAAAGAACATAATCGTTTTCACAGATTGACGGTAACATATATACGCTCAGATTTTGAAACAGGAAAAAAATACGGAATGGTTTATTGGTCGTGTTTCGCATTTTCAAGTGTCTCGCATAGTGTTATCGGTGTGATTTTATCGGCGGAGGCTCGTAAATCCGCCAGGTTTTTAGCGGAGGGCGACAATGGGCGATTTTTGAATGACTTCTTCAGTTGGGTCTCTTGAGGGGCCGCTGGTATTGAAATACATTAAAACCATGTTAACTCGAGCACCGTTTACTCGAATAGCCGGTTAACTCGAGGTGATTTCGAAGTCCCATTTAAAAAATATTAGTCATAGAACCACGATTATCTCTAATTCACGGATAACTCGAAGTTAATCAGAAGTCCAGCAGGTCAAGTTAGCGGGGGTCTACTGTACAGTAGTACAATTGTAAACTTGTAAACGGGGTTGATTAATGCAAGAAACATAGTTGTATTGCTCTTATGTAACTCATATTTTAATCACTTATCTCTCAAGCAAAAGGTATTTCGTATACTCCGCTTCTTCTGCCCGAACGCAATATCGAGTTTCTTTGAAAGATTTGATAAATTGAATGTTGTCTTTTGGATCAAGGAACTCTTAGTGATTTCCGTTTGAAAAGCTATTGAAGACCTGTCTTGCGAGTTATTGAGTATATTTGATCACTAATGACATATTAAATAAATCCCTTTTGTTGTGAGCACTATAAAGTGAACACTTTACAGAAAGGTTACACTTTCTAATATTGACTATAGTTCAAATTACACTTCTGTACGCTGTCAATAATTTTGATATGGATGTATTTCATTGACTAAACATCCACCATAATATATAGCCTCACAGAATCGATTTAAGGTATAGGGCACCATGTAATTTCTCAAAAGAAAAAGAATTATATGTCTTCGATTGAAAAATGAAAGGCAACCAGCCAAGCAAAGGCAGAAGAAGTTTAGCATATAATTGAACAAAATTGTCTATAATTAAAATTTTCAATTCATGGTCGTGTGTTTCGAAAAGCTGCATATAATATAAGAAACAACATTTATTGTGATAGATTTCGATGCAATTTTAAACTTGTAATGTACGTATAATGGAAAATATTCAAAATTCTATACTGCAATCACCTTTTAAATGATTTCAAAACCAAATACTACACTATGTATCAAGCGATTATAATAAATAAGTATAGGCCTACTTCATAGATCCCTCTTTTTATGCCAGATATTGTCCAACCTTCTTCAAATGTACATGGTAAAACATAAATTATACTTTAACTTCATTTAGATAACAGCATCATATATACTGTTAAACCATTAACAAATATTTGTTGTTTTCATTCACAGAAAGCGTGTGTGATATCGAGCACTGCTGGAACCTCTTCCAGTTTGCGCAGGACCACCTCGGCATCCACGACGAATTTCCCCTCCCGGATTCCCACTCCAACTCATCCCCATACGAACGCGAACGCCGCTGCACCGTCCGTCGCACCTTCTACTTGTGCCTCAAGAACATGTCACGCAGTTGCCTTAGTGATCTGAACTTCCGCAGTATTTATCATGGCCTGGATAAACAGTTTCATAAGTTGAATTGCAATTTGAGTGGGCCCGTATTCGAAACCAGTGATATCCCGCCCACGCCGCCACCACGTGACTCGAACACCTGCACGTTTCCATATTCACTTCCGGGTTTGGAACTACCGGAAGTGCCACGTGGTGGTGAGGAAAATCAATTAAAAATCAATTACGATTATTGCGCGTTATTTGGTGATCCACATTTGAGGACGTTCGCGGGCGATTATACGACGTGTCGCATCGAGGGAGTCTGGCCATTGATTGACAACGAGTTTTTCACTGTGCAAGTGACGAATAGGCCGCAGTCAGTGTCAGGATATGGCCATGCGACGTCCGTTACTGAGGTAAATTTTATTGTGATAATATTAACGAAATATGATGCAGGTTTTGTCATAGATAAATGTAACATGTTTACTTTGTCGTTTATAGTGAAGAATCAATTTTCAGACGTCAAATGTGGTCTGGACCCCCAACTACCGACAGCTACTGGGAAACGCTTAACATAAATCTATATCTTAAAATAGCCGTATATAGTCGTATATAAGTCAGTGAAATAATAAGAATTCGACATAAAATAGATCAAGTGCATGAACAGTGCTCAGCTTCAGTCATACGATTCCAGAGAGAAAACATATCTTTACCCTTTCTATAAAACATTTGACTGCGCCAAGCCCTTAAATTGTAAAATATTTTCGCATGTTTAGGCTTATTTTCGCCATATGAAGCAAATTGCTACAACAACAATATTCTAATGCATCAGAGCGCCATTCGATACTAACTTTCTTCCCAATTAGCATTTTTACATTCATCATCCAAAGCTATTTTCTGTGTAACTTCATACCACAAACACTGTTAAATTAGAAGAGCCTTTTGGCGAACATATGCAGATACTTAGATAACAGAAAAAAAAACAACAACATCATTACACATATGCAAAGCATATGTATAGCTCTTTTGTTGAGAAGTGAAGAAAGGGGGTATCAAGTGTACATATTTGAATCACCAAATAACTATTCATAGGAGAAACACTTCGGGATCATTCAAATTGCTTCTTTCTCAATACTTGTTACGTTTTTGACAGACGAAATAAATCCCGCCGAGTCGTGATCCACCGTTTATGTGATTTATCGCGCATTAATTACCAAGTACATATATTAAGGGATAAAAGCAATGTCTGATTGTCATTTGCTAATTATTCTCAAGTGTCATTTGTACGTGGACAAAAAGCGCATTCAGAAGATAAGGCCCACCGGAGAATGTAATGTCGGGATTTCTGACAAAAAAAAAACATGTAGAGGGTATCATAATAAAAACATGCAATCATATATTGCCAGGTTATTTCTGTCTGACGTTGTGTAATATGTAATATTAACGACCAATGTCATGGGGCTTTTGTTATGCCCATATTTCAATAGCGTTTTATTATGGATTTCGAACGCTATGTCCTATGCATACCACACGCTGCAGAATTATTACGTTGATTTGGATCGCTGATTTATAAGCCATGATGTTTTTGATTTTGTTCATTGTTTAAGCTAAGATCTGGACCAAGCCACCAAGGGTATCAGTTTTTTGGCCGGAGGCTTTTTGACCCGGATCCGTTCTATATAAGTGATTTTTGATATGCCGCAAATCATTTAAATCAGGGTACTACCGAAAATTCCCCGTTTTCAAATGCATAATCGACTCGAATACATGTTTACCAAAACACTGTCACTGCATTTTCGTTTTGAACATTGACCACTCCTTGAAGAGTCTTGATAAGGGCTGTGTGTGGATTATTAAAGATAAAATATAAAATAAAAGATAAGGGACACCTGTAAACGCTTAGCGAATCTGCAGCTGCAGAGATGGGTTCAAAATCAAAGTTATGTAGGCTATAGCTTGTATGTTTAGGCTCTAAATCCTTACGATGTTAGATTGAACGCTTTACCAGTACATTACACTGTATTAGATTTAAAGAAACCAATTACTGTGGATCCTCGTTAAACCGAAAACGGATAAACTGAATTATTGCACAGCCGAACAGCTTTTTCTTCAACATCTTGTTTCACAATTTTTAAGGTTTTCGGTTAAATGCGGTTCTACTGTATATTTAAAACAAGGGTATCAGTTCAAAACCTATTGTTTTTGGGGAAGAAAACTGCTATGCTATTTCAGAAATACTTCAAATTAAATAGGTTTTCATTTATTGACTTATTAATAACTGCATGTGTTTTAGAAGCCAATAGTTATTGCAAAAAAAAAAAAGAGCTAACGGGTTGAGCACTCTCGCTTGCCATCGTAAAAATGTGTTTTGATTGTGAAAATATAAGGATAAATGACGTGTGAATTAAAGTGTTGTCAAGAGTCATAAAATTGATGGCTTGGTCAAAGCGAAAATTATTAAATCATGTGATTAGATTTCATATATCATTAAGCAATTCATTTCACTGTTGCCCACATTTTTTAAATAATCACCATTAACAATGGGTACAAACAATGTATAAAAATACAGTTAAGTGGGTAGTTTTGCTGTCTTTTTGGCATCAATAATTTATTATTGTAGGGGACTAATGGATATCGATAGCAACCACTTCATGATCGTGAAAACAATGGTGACAAAAAGCAACAAAAAAAAAACTGAAGAGGCTTCAAGTCGCATTGTTTCTATTCTTTTCTGATTAGAGAAAAAAACTTTTTCTGATCAGATGCCATCCATCTGGTTCGCAGATGTGGCCAAATAATATCGAAACAGGTGTTTATCGCCGTGTTTTATCGCCGCGGTCAAACCCTGTAATCAATGGTTGTTGCATTGGTAATTAATTAAATGAAAAAAGAAATGTAGCACATTTGCATAACAAATTTGGCGATCGGTATGATAAAGTGCGACCGAAACGACCGTAAAGATCGACCATTGTCTGGTCCCTTTATGGTCATAAACAGGAAAATTTGAGCTGATCCCGCAATAACGTTGGTGCTCCGGGGATACATGTAGACTGATATGTACATGGTGCTTCGTTCGATAGTATTCTCTACAAGATTCTCACTCGCTTTTCACTCCAATGATACTTTTCGAAAATTCTGCAAGTGCCTCTCTTTCTATAATAATATAAAGTGACGATATAATTTTAGTAAGTTGCAAGCTTGTTTACTTAATGACCTTTCCTAATGGCTTCAACCCGTACAGAAACGTTGCATTTTGATCTTAGGGTATAATTAGAAAATTGCTTGTATATCTCTAACTGTAAAAGGTTAATATAAAAGGTTAAGTTTACAGGTGACAGGTGTCTAATAACACATATAGAAATTTTATATTTTCATGCATTTGCAATTGCTTCACAAAGTTATTCAGCATATCTGAAAGAGGATTCTAAAAGTTTTGTTTAATGAAAATAATTTGATAGACTTGTAAGAAGTAAATAAATTGATATGCTATAATAAGTTCTCTGTAATTAAGGATAGGAAAAGTTATTTGGGCTTAGCAAAATGCTTTACCAACGCTTTTCAGATGTATGCACTTGAGAATTTTAATTTGATTCCTATTTCACTTAGAAAGTGACATCGGTATATGACACCCTTGCTATTTTTACACCCCCACCCCCCTCCCCAACAAAAATAGATATATAAATAAGAATAAATAAATAGATTAAAAAAAAAAAAGATATATAAAGTAAAAACAAAAAACACATTTTGCTTATCGTTAACAGTACTGAGTCATACGGTTTTCAAGTTATCGTGCGATTTTATAGCGTAATTTTATACTTGGGTGAATTGCTTAAATATTAATAAAGCTGTAAACATCCTTAAACACATCTTGTCATGCAA
The DNA here is from genome assembly GCA_001703475.1 of Hydroides elegans. Taxonomy (NCBI): domain Eukaryota; kingdom Metazoa; phylum Annelida; class Polychaeta; order Sabellida; family Serpulidae; genus Hydroides; species Hydroides elegans. Next base: position 2,274 of record LQRL01097832.1, on the reverse strand, counting down.
GTAAAGAATAATCGTTTTAATAGTGGATTAACGTAACATGTTTTCTTTCATTCGTTTAGAATGATGCGTCATAGAATATAATAATTCTGGAATAATTAAAAGCCTTGTTAGTGCATTTTTCCCGACATGCTCATTTTTGACTAGAATGTTACATAGTTGACCAAATTGCAATTTTTGGAAACAAAATATGTCGTGGACAAAGTGGAGGTGTCCAGATACCCTTCATGTTACATGTTTTCACAAAATTCTTTCAGTATTTATGTTGGAAATGTTACTTATTGACATAAAAACCAAAGGGAAGCTTTTATATGGATTTCTTTTTATAGAATTCTACCTATTTATGCGAAAGTGCCCTATCTTCTTTCAGACACTTTCTTTACCTCAGATTTCTTTTTGCAACACACTTTTTTCTACACCACTGACATTTCTTTTTCTAAAGCGCTAAATCTTTTTGGCACTTTCTTTGTAGCTGTATATTGTGAGGTGTTGGAATATTTATTTTGCCATTTATTCATTTCGTTCTATGTTATCCTCAGCTTAATTTACTATTTTTACAAAAAGGGGGATTAAAAGCCGTGAGATATGACCACAGCGTTTTATGAATAAAAGCATGCACCAAAATATTTCCGCTACAATTGTTCATGATCAGATCGAAGGTCGGGCATTGAATTCCAAAGTATTCGTTAAATATACATTTCTTAAACAAAAAAATATTTGATTCTTTTTAATCGCCTTTGCATTCGTTCTTGAACAGGTTTCCAAAGGTACACAATTCAAAACAAAGTGCGTTCTTTTACATGAAAGTACGATGTTTACATTTTACACTTTTGTGGTTTCGGCAGGTTATTGTAAGGAAAATTCAAAATTCTGCTTCGAACAAAACCTGTATTCTTCAGCCAACTCTTAATTTTGCCCTTGATACCACTCGCCACAGAATGGAAGCCCATTAATTTTCGATATTTTGTTTCAATTTAAATATATTTAAACACTCAACCGACTGTTTGTATTGTTTTCGCTCGATCGATTTGCATTCATTCGATGAAGTCTATTGTTGCGATCTCAAAACAGGCAGTTCCCAGTTCCGAAATTTTGCTTCTTTTAAGACTTAACTGTATAGTAAAATGTAAAGTATATTGGAAATAGTGATTTTCTATGAGCTATGGCAAATGGGTTTTGCTTGATTACTTGATATTTACATCCCGAGTTTTTTTGTCTAAAAGTTGATGTCGCACATAGAGAAGCGAGGGGGTTGGGTGTCCCGAATTATTGAAAATGCATTCAATGCTAAAAAGGTTCTGTATCATTTCAAAATATCCACTGTAGCAAAAACTTTCAATAAAAAATAAAACTAATTTTCCAGCAAAAGTTTCAGGCGCCAAGAAGAAGATTTATTACATATAGCATCGATGGCGTTTTCTTTTTGTCGGGCGCATCGTTTTCCAATTTGTTATGTATACATAGACATATCTTGGTGCCAGCCCCCTGCTAGGCAACGTTTTTGTTACCTGCATATACTCTGTAATTAGTCCCCGCCATCGTATTCTAAATAAGAAAATGCTAGGGTCCCATCGAAAAACACCCAACAGTTTGTAGAGACAGTGATTTACATATATTGGGGGAGAGGGGTGGGGATGATCAGAGATGAAACCACGTTTTCAGGGCTCAAAGATTTAGATTTTTTTAGCCCCTGACGCAACTGACATGTTTTTACAATCGTACTTGGAACACGGACGAAACCAGTAGAGGTTTAGATAAATTTAATAAATTTAAAGATGTAATTTCTTTGTAAGAAAAAGAATATAAACCAGGCACAATGTAAATAGATATAATATACCGCTTAATTGATACCGTTCGGGTTTTAAATTGATCCTTTATCCGGGAACCCTGATAAATAGGCCTTGTTCGCTGGTTTATGTGTGCTTTTCCCGAGAATTTTTTTTAAGAAAGGCAAATTGAACATAGCACTCGTTTATGAAATCAGATATACGCACCCAGCTTTGCCTTAGCTCGAGCGCCAATACTTTGATTAAATATAATACTATAAATACAAATCTGTTTCTGTCAAATCTCGCTGCATAAAAAACAAGGTCAGCGAATACATTATCTTGCTGGTATATCATTTCAAACCGAATTTCAGCGTCAAAATGCACGTTGCACCCCCTTAACTATTGTAGAGGGGAAATAGGGACATAAAACATGTAGTCAGGACAGAAAAGAAAGTAAAAAAATGTAACTAAACAAGATTCGCGCGATAAGACAAATTAGACAAGACAG
>LQRL01097818.1:4651-17013 GCA_001703475.1 Hydroides elegans | reverse complement strand
CCTGGTGCATTTGGAATTGGCTTACAAAAGTAATCGTGCTTATATAAGCATATTTGCAATGTAAGTTAAATTAAATATTTGTTTCGCTGGCCTCGTTTTTTTCCGACTGGTCTCGTCAGTCCTAGAGATGTCTTCAGAAAGAAGTGAGTGATGATGCAAGATGTTACTCTTTTTTTTTCATCACATGATAGTTCGTTATTTCCAAAGTTAATTATAGTAAAAACTGACCATCCTGCATCCACGAATTGTTGAAGTTCACGGGGGATCCAAGGTCACTGACCTTCTAGTTTGTTTTTAGATGGACGAGCGAAATCCTGTTGTTCATCCAGCGCATCCTGATGGAATTGATGCTCGTCGAATGCACGGACGCGTCACAAGTGCTTAATCAGCAAATCGTAAGTACGGTTGAACCTCGTTTGGAGTTATCAGTGAATTGAGTATTTAATTCTAAGACTACCGAGATTCTGTGTAGGCACTTTATCACGCACCCGTTGAAAATTTAGGTACAGTGTATTTGCTTGAAAATCCGTGCTATAACATCACACCAGTTTATTTCCCACACTCTCAAAATATCGTTTTAAGAAGAAAAAGAAAATAATTCACTCAATAATCAAACTATTATCAGTGCGAACAAAGCTACATTACCATAATTGCGCTAAAGCCATCATTTATCGCTCATCGTTGCTATGCCTTTTCATGGTCGCCAGGTGATTCAACGCATTGCTAATATCTTTTTAAACAATACTGTATTTACCTGGTACCAAGCATAACACCCTTCATATATCCTTAATAGTTGCTATGCCTTTGGTGGTTGCCAGGAGATGTTTGACAAAGAGGTAGCGGGCCCCATGGGAACGGGGTCAATGAACAAGAATGGAAAGCGCGAGTCATCGCATTTCATTTGAAATATATTTATGTTTTCCTTTATCGTTGCCGTGTGTTTTGGTGGTTGCTAGGAGATGTTCGACAAAGAGGAAGCGGGCACCATGGGAACGGGGTCCATGAACGAGAACGGAAAGCGCGAGTGATCGCATTTCATTTGAAATATATTTATGTTAAATTCCCTCACTTATCGTTGCTATGCCCTTTCTTGGTTGCTAGGAGATGTTCGACAAAGAGGAAGCGGGCACCATGGGAACGGGGTCGATGAACGCGAACGGAAAGTGCGAGTCATCGCATTTCATTTGAAATATATTTATATTAAATTTGGTCACTTATCGTTGCTATGCGTTTTGGTGGTTGCTAGGAGATGTTTGACAAAGAGGAAGCGGGCACCATGGGAACGGGATCGATGAACGAGAATGGCAAAAGAGAGTCCTCGGGTGATGCCAGTGCCATGGACACGGCTGAAGTGGAATCAAAGAGACTCAAGTTGGACACCGTGGATCCGCATAGCATTATACTGGCGCTTAAGGTATGTCTCTAAGATAGATATATATAAAAAAAGTATCTGCTACCAACCCATTTTCACCTCCCCCAAACATACGATATCTTTTCAGTTTATACATGTATATACTGGTGCTCAAGGTAGATCTATAATTGCTAAAATAAATGTAAAGGCTGCCTGTCCATATTGATGTATCTTCTACCATTCTCCCCATCACCAAATACGTTAAGTACCGTCGACAACGTCAGTTTTACTTAAGTAGTTTAAATGTTAGTTTGCAAATTGCTCAATGTATAAATTACTTTTTTTTCATACCACTTTGTTCCACCAAGTACCGGATGGGACCATTTGGGAAAATGGGTAATAGTTTGGTTAGAGTAAAGCAAAAATATCGACTTGCATATTTGGTTTTCTTTCAGTGTTCGACCAAGTACCGGATGTGGCAAAACCGGAAGCAGCTGAAAAAGGACACGCGCGTCCAGATGCCCGAAGCGGATGAGTTTGCATTGGAGAATGCCGTAAGTAGAACACATACATTGGAATTGATATTAAATGTGATATATTTGAGAAAAATGGTAAAACCCCTTTAAAACAACAGTTTAACACAGCTATTCGACTGAACAGCCGAAAATCTCAGGAAACAGCGCATCAATTTGCGATCTAGCGTTTAACATGAAACGAGTTATATTTTGCATGGTTGGTTTCGATTCATATAAAACGTCGTGAGTTTCATTTTGTCTGCAGTTTTTTGGTGTATGAATTAAAGAGACTTACAGGGTTGGGTTATAAGGTATTGTTGCAAAAAGAGATTCATATAAGAAATATAAATATTTTAAACATAGGAAATAATAGAACTTTATGTTAGTTCGATGTCATCATGTCTGGTTATTTTCTACAGTTTTATTTCTTGTTCTACCATAATCTATTTTTCTCGACAGGTCACTATTTATCTCCTTTCACTCGGCCATTCTCGAAAATGGTCTATTTTGACAAAAATCCGTATCAAATTAAATAAATTCTAGATGTCATTTTGCTCCTTTCTTAGGTCACCCAGAAACTCATGTCTCTGCACCCGGCCGTTCTCGACAGTGTCCTTGAGTTCTACTTGACCTTCAGCAAAGAGCAAACGGGCGGATTCAACATCATTCGAATGAGCATGTATCCCGTAATTGGGTCAAAGGAGTTCACCTGCTTCTTTGCGTTTTTGTCGTCATTTGTGGCGAAGATCGTCGATAAGTGCTTTATATTGAAAAGTTAAGGTGTGATGCTGAAACTTATAATCACTTTTGTAGGATGGTGGTTTTTAAAGGCATATATAAAAGCCATAATCGAGTGTTTTATAATGCGGAAAAGATAGACTTAAACAATGATTTTGTAATGATTTGTGGCAAAAATCGTGGGTGTGTATTTTTTTATTAAGGCGCTAATAAGGGGAGAGGCTAAGATTGAAAATGTTTTAAGAATTAACAAGTATTTGGGATAGGGTGCTTAGTGAAGTTAAAAGAAGCGAAACAAATCTAGTTTACGCGGATTAGTGGTTAGTGGTATGGACAAGTTTGATCAATATTTTGCGGGAGGGAGATGATAGCTGTTACGGTATTTAAGGTACAATAAGCAGGGCTGTACCTTAGCGGTCGCTAGGTCGCAAATGCGACCTTAAAATCGGCCGTGCGACCTGGGATTTTTATCAGGTCGCAGACCGTGCGACCAACTTTTTGACCTTATTTTTACCAATGCATGCGTGGTTATATTTAAGCAAAAGGTGCTTCGGCAAAAAATAGTCAAACGATTTTTTTTCACACCAATCTTGCCATAAAAAGAATGGATCATTTCAATGAAAAAACAGTGCACATTTAAAACACTGCATTGTTTTGCCTAATTGCAACCGCGTCTTTAGGCCTTATTTCGACATTTTGTTCACATTAAATTTAGATATTTTTAAGAACGCTGTCACATATGTGCAGTGTTCATTTGCTTTGTACTTTGTAGTTATTGCCTTGCAACCAATGTACCGGTACGCAAAATCAATTACCGGTACGCTTTACGATCCATATTTGATAGCTCATCAGGAAATGGAACGTTTTGAAAAAAAAAAAATCTGAATTAAAAAGAAAAAAAAAATCGCGCCTTCTGCGCTCGCATCCCGATTTAAGTATCTATTAATCCGGCAAACTCAGTTGACTGGCACTTTTAGGTTATGTTTATCATATTTATATACATTCTGTCCTATAAAAGAGTGCACTGGTGTCATTTCCCCGGCGCAGTGTTCAAGATGTAGAGCGCCCGAGGGCGCTTAATCTTAGAGCGCGATATACATCCCTACCATTCATCTTTCAATTATGCCACTTGCGACCTGAAAATCCGCCGTGCGACCTGCGTTTTTCAGCAGGTCGCAGCCGACCTGCGACCTCGAATTTAAGTTAAGGTACAGCCCTGAATAAGTATAAGGTACATGACATATAGATTCCTATACAATGTATATCAAAGTCAACATTGTTTATTGAATAGTTTATAATGGAAAGGTATTTTGTGATGAAATGATTAGTGTGGCTTGAAGGACTTGCACGCCTAGAATGAAAGAATGGAGTTTTCTTGGATTAGTTTTGTGATAAAAATCGTGGATAAATGTTTTCTATTTAAGAACTATGAACGAAAAGGGTGACTGAAGAAATAAAGTATATTTGGTTGGAAAGTGTTCCGTCATAATCACGTTTCGCCAATTTACTTTGTTTTTTTTTGTGTGTTGGGAGTTTTGCGTGATGTTTTTTAATGAATGACAACTCAAAAAGCGTCGGAATTTGCTTAAAGAGCAAGGGAGGATAAGGGAGAAAAACGGCAATAATTCATGTTGTAGATAAGTAGTACTGTAATGTACTAAGATAGACCCCAAAAAAACAAATTTGTTTTTTATTTGTCAAAAAATGGTATAGTTATATAGAGTAAGTTTCAGTAAGTCATTTGCACTTACTGAAGAGATTTGTCAAATCTGTTCAAACATCTGTCACCATTTGTACAAATTTGTTTAGTAAGTGTAAATGACTTACTGAACAAATTTATCAAATATATAACATTTTGTTAAATATTATTGCAACAAATTTGTAATTTGTTTCAACAAATATATATATGCACGTTATCTTATTCATCTTAATAATAGTAATCTTTGATCTTTGTAGCTTTATCTGTTTCAGATAAGGAATAAAAGTCCGAAGTTTGAATCATCACCGAATGTATATAAAGTGTATGAAACTTCTTCAATCTATAATATTCAGATAGAAACATGGATATCGAACCACAATCATCACCGCTGCGAAATATAAAAACCAACATGTTGGGAGATTTAAAAATGAAAATTATATTTGAAAAAATAGTAAGCGAGGATGATGCAGCAATGGAAAAGCTATTTAATAGATTGAAAACTATTAATCTTCAAGATAAGAAAAAGCGTTCAATAAGACGAAAAGTTTCAAAGGCTCGAAAAAATAGAGTGAAACAAAAAATTGATTTTGAAAATACGGAGTTATTTCGCATAGGACTAACAAACTACCTGGTTATTGTTAAACAGGAGGATGAAGTAATGACTGTGCAGCTTAAAAACATTATGAATAAAATAGAACTCAATTTTCCACTGTGTAGATGGAAACAATTAGAGTGTTATATCGAAGACATAACAAGAAAACTAAAATCAAACAATGAACATGAAAAATTCGAAAAACGACACGTTGGTGGTGGATTGATTGTTGAAGCAGATACAGGTAAATTTTATATATTTTCTTTTAGAAATATTCATTAAGAACGATATAACTTAATCCTTATTTAAAATAAATTTAATATTGTTATTTCTTCCCAAAACTCGTACTTATATCTTTTATGAAGAAATGTAATGTAATGTGACTAATGATATCAAATGTAGTAATTTAAGATTCGATTTTTATAGTTTAAGTTTAAAAAGTAAAATAAAGATTTATATAGAAAAGAAAAATCAAAGGGAAAAGTTGAAATATGTAATCATATGATTGTTATTTTTATATTGCAGAAGTTCAACTGTTTATGTGGCAAAAAGGTGTAGGTGGCTATGTGAGTAAGGACGGTGAATGGATCGAAACATCGGTGCAGAAAACTTCAGATGGGTTTACACTCACAAAGGATGACTGGATGGAATTAACTAACACCATGAACTATCTTTCACAAATCAACACCACCATTCGAAATGAACCATTATGTGTTGAAGGATTAGATCATTTGAACCAAATGGGATTCTATCAGTGTAGAGAATGTTCACCATTTTACGATCATTATACTGGACAGAATCTAATGTCACTGTGAACAATCTTTCGGAAATGAATCGCACTGCTAAGATGATATGTATGGGATATTATATGTATTGAGATTGTTTTCAATTTCATACATTGTGGATGAAATGAAATATGTACAGGTTTTAATTTTGGATATGAACTGAAATTTATTGAAACAGAAATGTGTTAATATTGATTGTGTTGAAATATGTAAGTATTGTGTAAGTAAATTTATTTGTGAAAATCAATTATATGTATTAATAGAAATTTCTAGAACGAAGAAATGAAATAAAAGTTCAAACAAATTATATGTAGCGTTATTTTAGTAATTATTATCGAATAGTAAACATGTATCCGTTTATTACTCCTACAACAATTTCACTATCAGGGATTTCAGGGGCTGGAAAAACATATTGGGTTCGACGTTTAATTCAGAACATTGATAAAATGTTTGATCCACGACCCAACAAAGTATTATATGCTTATAATGTTTGGCAGAATATATTTTCAGAAATGGAAAAAGAACATGATTTTATCAATTTTATTGAGGGTGTACCTACTGAAAACGATTTAGATAATTTATTAAACAATGAACCTCAATGTCTTATACTTGATGATATGATGTTAGAGTGTGTTAATAATTCACGTATTGAAAGATTATTCACACAAGGAAGTCATCATCGCAATCTAACAGTAATATTTCTTAATCAAAATGCGTTTTGTCAAGGTAAGAACGCACGAAATATAAGTTTAAACACACATCACATGATTCTTTTTAAAAACCCACGCGATACACAACAAATCAAACTCTTAGGCAGACAATTAGGTTTCGGAAAGTGTCTTGAAGAAGCATATATCGATGCGTTGTCTGAAAAGTATGGATATTTATGTATAGATATGAGTCCTCATAGTGATGATAAACATAGAATGAGAACGAAAATATTTCCACATGAAGATACTGTTGTTTACATTCCAAACCAATAAATACACATACGTCTTGATCGAATCATCAGTTTATCACTTGATCTCATACCGTTAACATGTCATTAAATTTAATGAAAGTGAGGCATTTCCTTCAATTGTTATTGAACACAACACCTTTGCAAGCAATCTCGTTAGTTCTTACCGCAACAGATGATCAAATAATTGCAATATCTGAAATAGCATATAATCTGTTACAAATTCCATTAAAGGGAAAAGAAAAGGATTTAATAAAGAAACGACAAAGGATTCTTTAAAAAATATCCAATAAAAATCTAACTTTAAAAAACAAACAGGAATTGATTCATCGTCATCGCAAAATTATCATACATATTTTGTTATTTTTCAAACAAAAACTTATTGAACTATTAAAATGAAACATACACAGAAAATGATATTAATTCCTCATGAGAAATACGAACGTTTGAAACATCAGAATAATAATCAGACAGAAATATTAAATCCATCTGAAAATATAAATTCAAACACAATAGAAAGTCAAACAAATGATTCAACAAATGAGTTAGTAGAAAAACCTACATCAAATATAAATCAAGGGCAAGAAGATACTGAAGAAAAAAGTACAACCATAACACAAAACTCTTCAGAGGCAAAAAACGATAGTACACATGTTACGATTAATGATCGAGTAAAACCGAAAGAAAACGAGAAGAAACGTAAAATACCATTACCAGGTATTCCAGATAAAAAGGTGAAAAAACAAAGATCAAACACGTGGAAAGATAATTGGAAACTGTATTAATCATGTTGACGAAAGAAAAAGAAGATTATTTGAAATCAATTTATTACAACTCCTCATCACCAGCATCATTTTACGCTGTCGATAAGTTATATGACTATATTAAAGATCAAGATAAATATGAAATAACACGCGAAGAAATTACAAAATGGTTATCAAAACAAAGTATTTATACTGAAAATAAACAAGTCATACGACATTTTAAACGACAAAAAGTAATTGCACCATTTATTAATTATCAAAATGATGCAGATATAGCATACATGGATGCATTTCCGAAACAAAATAATGGATATAAGTTCTTTTTATTAATTATTGATTTGATGAGTCGATTTGTGTGGACCATACCACTTCGTTCACTTAAAGGTTTTGAAGTCACACAAGCCTTTAAAAAACATTTTGCACAAGAAAAAAATCCAATTAAATTAAGAACTGATAAAGGTGTTGAGTTTGTAAATAATCAACTAAAAACATATTTGAAAAGCAAAAATATTGAACATTTTGTAACACAAAATGAGGTTAAAGCAAACTATGCTGAACGCGCAATCAAAACAATACGCGGACGTTTAACAAAATTTATGAAAAAAAATAAATCGAAAATATGGATAAATGATTTGCAAAAAATTACTAATAGTTATAATGCTACTATACATTCTTCACTTGGAAAAGCACCAAAAGATATAACTAAGAGTGATGAATATGATATTTGGCAGAAAAATTACGCACCTAAAGACGAAATTTTAAAACAAAAACGAGTCAAATCAATTTTGAATGGTAAAAAAGAACAATTTTCATTTAGTATAAATGATGTTGTTAAAATTTCAAACTTACGTGGAGCATTTGATAAAGAATATCAAAGTCGATGGACAAATGAAACATTTCGCATAATTGATCGAAAAATCAAACAAGGTGTTGCAGTGTATTACTTAAAAGATCAGTTGCAAGAAACTATTCAAGGTTCTTTTTATTCTAACGAATTGCAAAAGGTTGTGGTCGATGAGAATGAAGAATATGAAATCGAAAAGATAATTCGTAAACGCAAGCGAAATAAAAATAATGAGGTATTAGTAAAGTGGCGTGGATTTCCTTCAAAATTCAATAGTTGGATACTTGAGTCGAGTGTAAATAAATATAGTGATTAGTCTTATATTATGCCATTTGTTGTAAAAATGGAGAAGTGTGAACATTATTTATTTGTCTCATCGAATGATTCAAAAAATATTCATCCAAATAATAATGCGTCGGAATTTTGGGTTGAATTACCTACTCATTTGATATTACGTGGACAATGGGAAATAGCACTTGTTGAAATAAAACTTTCAAGTTCAGAACTCAATGATTATGCGATGCTGTTTGATGGATGTGAATGTTCATATATTAATGATTCATTTAGACCAGTATTGCGTTTTTTAGAGTCAGGAACAATGCATAGAATTTATAATAATCCTATATATATAAGTGTAACACGTGATATGTTTGAGCGATTACATCTTATATTATTACCATGTGATGGATTACAATCATCATTAAGCGCTGAGTTGTTGAGGTGTACACTTCATTTACGGAGAGTGAAATAATGGCATATATTCCACATGTGGAGGATGTTGAGAAGTGGAAAAAGCACTTCTCATCAGATCGGAGTGATAAGAGGATGAAGAAGTTTTATCTTGTAAAGAACGTTCAAAATCAACCAATAGAAAGCAATGTTACAGTTGTTTCACCTGTTGAAAGTGAAGTAGAACGCGCTAAATCCGAGCTTAAGGGTGAGAGAAAAACAGCAAAAGCTGCAGTTAAACGACATCTAGCCCAGTTATCGCATAACCTCGGCGGAGCTAAGACTAAAAAGAAGAAATAATGGCCTTTAAATTTCATCAAGCTGGAGATGGATACCAATCAAATCTTGCTTTATTTGATATTCCTCCTGTTGAGACTGCAACCGAAAAGATTGAATATATAGAATATAGACCTATTGGACAATTGTCGCGAAATAGCCCTGTTGCATTCAATGTGAGTGGAGTTGGGCAAGATTACATTAGTTTAAAAGACACACGTCTCTACATCAAAGCACGCATTTTGAAAGAGAGCGGTGCGAGTTATATTCCTGTTGATGAACTAGACAATGTTGGATTCATTAATCTACCGTTACAAAGTATATGGAGAAATGTTGATGTTACATTACAACAACAAGTCATATCTCCTGATGTCAGTACAGCATATGGTTATAAGGCAATGTGTGATGTTTTGCTCGCAAATGATATCGGCGCAAAAGAAACACAATTACAAAGTCAACTCTATTACAAAGACACTGCTGGATATATGGATGAATCTGATCCAACAAGTGGCGCAAATCTTGGTCTAACTCATCGTTGGGCTTACTCTAAAGATGGAAATGCTGTGTGTATGGAAGGACCAATCTATGTTGATATTCTCCAACAAGACAGATTACTATTAAACGGAGTTGAAGTTGGATTTACATTTCATCCCTCCTCAGCTAGATTCAACTTAATGTCAAACTCTGAGACAAATAACTATCACATTGAAATAGTCGATGCTGTTTTGAAAGTTTGTAAAGTAAAAACTAGCTCTGGAATACTTGTTGGACATGATATCATGCTACAGAAACAACCAGCTATCTATCCATTCACAAGAAGTGAGATAAAAACATTTAGTATTGCATCTGGATTATATAACTTTAGTTGTGATGATTTGTTTTTGTCGCGTATTCCCTCTCAAATGATCGTATTTCTAACATCATCTGAAGGATTTAGTGGTTCATATAAACGTAATCCTTTCAATTTTGCTAATTATGATTTGAATTATCTCTGTTTTGAGGTTGATGGAAATCCTATTCCTCATGCAGCTTTACAACCGAATTATGCCACAAAAAATTATGTAAGTAGTTTTTTAACAATTTATACAGGCAATAATAAGTATGGAAAGGATGAAGGTCTAATGATTTCTCGTGAAGATTATCCCAACGGTTATTCAATGTATTTGCTTGATATTGATGGGAAACGTAGTAGTGATTTTGTGAATTTAGTAAAACATGGTCATACTCGATTGTCGTTAAGATTCAGTCAACCTTTACCTGAACCGGTAACAGTTATTGTTTATGCTAAATTTCCGGCAACACTTCAGATTGATAAGAGTAGAAGAGTTATTTTGTAACAATGGAGAGTTTGGTTTTGCATGAAGCGTGTATGAACGATGTTTTTATTTGTAAATACTACAAAGGAATATATGCACGCAATGAATTATGTTTTATACAAGTTGAAAAACCTGCGTTATATATTGTGAATACTGCTCATGCTTTTGAAAGTTATGGTCATTGGATTGTATTATTTATATCAGATAATGATCAAGTAGAAATATTTGACTCGCTTGCAAAAGAGTTTAGTGATAGACATATGAATATTGTGAATTTTGTCATGCGTTTGAATAAAACATATGTATTTAGCAATAAAAGAATCCAATCAACAATATCAAATAAATGTGGATGGTTTTGTTTGTACTTTGCGTATTTTCGTTGTAGAAATATATCATTTAGTAGTATCTTGAATCAGTTTTGTGATAGTGATTTAGAATTAAACGATAACATTGTAATAGAATTTTATAGAAATAAAATCAATTCATAATTTGAATAGAACTTTAGAAAATTTAGATTGTTTGATTGTATGATTGTATAATAAATATTTAGTTACCAATAAAACTCAAATTAATTAATAATCTTTGAATTTATTCTTTGTTTTGTTATGTTATTAAAACAAACAACAACAAAAAAAAAAAAAGAAGAAAAAACACCTTCAAACATTTAAAACAAATCAAAATACAACAAATTTATACATATGTGTATTATGAATATAGTTCGAAACTTTGTTCATATGTTATGTTTCAAGAACAAATTAATTTACTCAGATTTATATTCTATATACCAACAATTTAGTCTTACATTTACACATTTCACTAAATCAGCTAATTGAAAACATAAAGCTATTTCTACCCTGGTTTACATGGACGTAACACAATATCTAATGGTTCCGTATGAATTCCATCGGATAACACTTTTCGCTTGATATATGTATAACTTAGCGCTACTTTTTTTTGTGAATATGAGCATATTGAATTATTGTGTGCACGCATTCCAACATTTGTTGTTTCTAATTGACACTTTTCATTTAACACCTTTTCAAATTTTGCTACTGGTTCAGTAAATCCTTTTGCATTAACACCCTTACAACTTAATTTCACTTCATTTCCTCTCTCAATAACATAGCACTTCGAATTCATAGAAATCATTTTTTGTCCGTTATTATACTCTAATTTGAATAAACCAGGCGTTCTTTTATCAAAATTTTTGTGTTTGTTACAACATTCTCTTGTAAACCAAATTGACTCCCCATCCGGAAGGTAAGGACTGTCATTACAATTACCAAATATCGTTTTCCTATGTTGTTCTAATTTCTCCGGTTTCATAGCTTCTTCTAAAGTTAATTCAGACAGAGCAAAGTAAGCTGAATCAGTATCCATCTCCGTTAAACAAAATGAGCTGCGATCTAGAAATTTATCTAAACAGTTATAATAAAACCGGAGCATATGTAATTTAGCTAACTGCAGGATGGTGAATCCTAATTGGATGGGGAGATCTAACGAAATCGAACTTTTGTTCATTTCAACTTCGAAATAATCTTTATTAACTTGCGAGTAGCGATAAAAACGTGGATCATTTACAAATTTGCTCACATTTGGCAAACCCTGTACATACTTTATCAGTTTATGTTTTTTCTTGTCCATAATTAAGGAGCCGTATGCAGAGTTACCTATTTAAACAGAAGAAACACAACAAAATAATGAATTAGTATATGTTGTGATGTTATAATCAGATATAGATATATATATATATCATATTTAAAATTTTCATTTCCGATTATCATACTCTTTATAT
>LQRL01097788.1:28149-38498 GCA_001703475.1 Hydroides elegans | reverse complement strand
CATGCACACTATTGTAATAGGGATTTTATAGGTTTCACACAGTGTGCTGTCTTTACAGCACAATCAAAGTGTAACAAATTAAACTGAACACCTCTTGTATCTATTTGTGAGATCTCGAGATACATACATGAACTTGAATACAAATAGAATAGAATAGGTTTATATCGTTTCTATACAATCTCATAAATAAAACATATAACAAATTGAAACGATTCGTTTTAATTGAGTCGAAAAAGGACGTTTTCATATCCATTAAACGATATATTTTTCCAAAACAAAAATGCTAAAAGAACGGTGTTCTTTATTTTGTAGATAGATTATTTACTGATATTAGCTATATTTACTCATCTTGCCAGCGACAATCAGCAGAATTTTTTATTTAAATTTAAACTATATTCCTATTACTACTTTTTATAACTTTTATTTAGCGGTCACACCGTCGCATATGCAGCACACTTTTAAGTCCAGATACTTACCTCTTAGTTAGTCGAGCGACGCCCGACTTACTTTTTGGCACGCTCCACGAAAGTTGTTTAAGGTATGTGCATTTTTTTTACAAGGATAATATTTTGCACATCTTAATTGCTTCTTATCGATTTGGCTACTTTAGACACAGGAAAAGCACATCACAAGCTGTTCCCATTAAAAGGTGTCCCCGAACGTATTCCAGCTGACCTGGACATTTTGAGAAAATACTGTTTAGTTGGGAGATTTGAGCAGTTTGAGGAACACATTTTTGATAAAATCATCAAAATTTCATTGTGAAAGAAAAATCCACGAATAATCCAGTAAACAGAAACACGTTATAACGTAAAAACTGGTCTCCAAAAAATGTTCATATCTTATTTTGTTGTTTGCACATTGTCCAAATACGTGTTTTTGCACAAATATATTATTTATATTTTCAAATGGTCCATATCAAATGTTTCTTTTATCAAGGAGATGAAGATAGAGGCCTCTTAAACAAATGACTGTAACCACACGCGTGAGTAGATAGTAAACACCGGTATGAGCACAGGGCATATACGCTGTAAGACGTAATCAATATATGTTGTGACGTCATCATTATGCATCGTGGCGCCATAAAACACAATAAAGTATCGGCGATAATACCGGATTTACATAGTGTGCCAGCCTTGCCCTCAAACCCCTTTGGCGCTTTTTTTTCTATACAGCTGATTAAATGATTTTGTATATAAGCAAGATAGTTTGGCACCAAACTATCATTACCTTTCTTTTCTTTTTCCAGCAATAGTGATAAAATACTACAAAGACTCTGATTTCTGGAGTTCAGGTCGCTATCTATGATTGATTTAGTTTATGATAAATCATAATGTTGGCAATCATTCGATTTACTTCAAATTGTCAAGCAAAATGTCGCATACTTTTCATTGATAAATTTGTTTCAGTCGTATCTCTGGTCTCTCTGTAGGTAAAATGATAGAAATTCTCCTGATAAGAGTTGTTAATTATTTAGTGCCAAAATAAATATTGAGTGACACTAGGTTAAGTCTACTTTGAAGAAATATTGGTAGGTCAGGATGTTTTATAAATTATGAATAATTCTATGACTTCCTATTGTGTTTGGTGGTATGCCTTAATCAATGGAAAAGAATGGTTTTAACCTCCGTTTGTAAAAAAAATATGGTACTCAAAATGCATAAACTAATACTCGAGCAATAGTGATAATGCAGATTCATATATATTTATAGTCAATTTCAAATATATGCAAGCAAATCAAATGTTCATATCCTTTATCAAATACCTTGTATTTTTTATAATTTATATTGTTCTAATTCTGTGAGAAATGTACATTTTTAGGTTGGTAGATGCGTGATAATCAATGGCTATAAATGTGTTATTCAGGTATGCTTATTGATTTTGTCGAAATAACTTTACTAAGGCCTGTCGGAAATTGTATGCGCAGAAAGTGGGAAGAATTTATTAGTTATATTGTATAAATTCCTAACAAAATTGCGTTTTATCAATGCAAAATGAAAATCGGCCTCGCATGACATAGCAATCATCATTCAAGTCTTAGTGATATAAAAGTTTTATTTTTCTAACAATGATATATATTGTACTTTTTAAAAAATTTGTTAACAATTTACAATGCGACCGGAGCTGTGCCGCTTGAGTTATAGATAGGACAACACGTAAAGTTCACATAACGTCTGTACCTTTTGGTCTCCGTTGATCTGCTTTGAATGTTTGAATGGCGTAGAATAAAAGTATTCGTATGATTTGCCAGAATCGTTCACTCATGGCCACTCGCTTATAAGCAGAAAAAATATGCCTAGTACAGAACAGATCAGTAAACGAATCTGGTGATCAATACTTTGCTATATTTCAAAATGTACTATGAAACTCTCTTCTGATAAAAGTTTGTGCCATCAGTTGTTTGTGTGTTTTAACAAACAAGCACTACGACTTAGAACATGCAATTATACAAATGTACAATCGAATAACCGGTTCAAGTCAAGAGTTTAATTGTAATTTTCCTCCGAAAGTTTCCTCTATAAAGGGCAACTCATGTTATTTATTGTTCAAACGTGTAAATTTGAGCATAAAATAACATGCAATATAATAATATATTATAAGCCATCATAATTCGATTAAAAATGCATTTCTTATTTTGTTTGCTCACCCATCCGGCTAAAATATAAGAGGAACACATTCCAAAAAAATGAAAATTTAAATGATTATATTGTCAGTTTGTACCTATATGTAAATTGATCATGCCATATTATATATATATCTAAATAAAATCAAATTCAAAATGTTGCAAGTTGTTTGTTAAAAGATAAACGGGTTATGAAAGGTGTACGAATATTGTTGCTAGAATCTATTTTTTAAAGGTTGTAGCTAGGTAAACTTTGAATATAAAATACATTTTGGAAACACCTTGCGGATCGTCCTTAATTAATTAATCATTCTTTTTCTTTCGGCGGATTTGTAACCTATACTCATGCATGCGAAACAAAAGTCATTAGCGTATACACGTTCTTTTATATATACATTTTGAAAATTCATATTTTAAGGAAATAAGTTTGTTGACGACCTTTATGAACATTGCACATCTATAATAGAGAGACTGGGAAGAATAATTTGTTTGACTAAAATCTTGTTTACAACACTTAAAACAATCCAGCATAGATATAGACAACACGGCACTAACAACAAAATCCATCCTTCTTACTTTTTTTTTTACAACAAGTGTTTAAGAAAAAATGCAAAGAGTACATTTCTTGCACAACCTCCCTAAATACATTTTTAATGTTTGTGCATGTTTATATATTGGGGCAAACTCGAAAATGAACTAAATGGTTTGTTTCAATTTAAATATATATTGCCTTTGATGTAGATTTATTGAAAACATATATTGATTAAATGCATTAACAAATGAGGGATTTATGTATGTTTGTAAGATTTATAATGATTGACAAACCGCAGGGGTGCACCTTAGCGGTCGCACGGTCGCATATGCGACCATCGTTTCGTCCGCGCGACCGTCGATTTAGACGACACTCGCGCTCGCAAATTCGTTTGAAGACCACCCTGATCATCAGTCATTTATTTTAAAACGCATGAAAATTGCGCTCGCGCCTTCGGCGCTCGCATTCAAAAGATATTGTAAGAGTTGGAATATTGAGCGCGAGTGTGACTTTGCCCGCGCGAGTGTCGTTTTTGATGACGGTCGCGCTTGCGCGACCATCGATTTATGGTTAAGGTGCACCCCTGACAAACCTGTGAATACACGTGAAAAGTTCGAGCATGTGAGAAATATGATCATTTAATACATCAGTTTCGGGAAGTTGTTTACATTAGACACTTAAACTTTTCTGTATTATGTCAAAATCTTGAGTTTGTTTTTGAACGTAAACTCATTTTGATATTCGCAAAAATGCCAGTTCAATGTAAAATATGTAGCAATAAAGCTATTTTAAAGCGCCCTAAGACTGTAAGTTGAATTTTACTTTTTTTGTCTTGTAAATATCTGTAGGTTCTCTATTATCGCCCACATTGCATGTTTCCCTGTCACTCTTACTTGCTTACTTGGAGTAGGTAAGCAAGATTTCGGTTTGAGTTATAAACCTTGAAGGTGTTAGGCCTACAAAGGCCTCATCCTCCCTATTCTTCCAGACCAGTCTACGTCAAACCATAGTTACGTCCATCAATTCAAGCAGTGTGATGGGACGAGAGATTTTACTTCCTAGATACTTCCCCCAAACATTGAAAAATAAATAGCTTGTCATTGGACCATTTTAAAGATGGTGGACAATGGCCTGTAATAATTTCGAACTACGAAGAGCGGTGGAAGTTGGATGGTTAAACACATATTTCCGCACATTGTATCACTGGTCTTGTTTCTATATTGTCAGCCAAGTATTACAAGTCAGTCAGGAAGAAAGAGATTAAAAAACAGGTCGTGGTTGAAGTGGCTTAATTTTTAGGACAAGGTCGGGCCAAATATAATTCGAAGCATTTAAAACAAAATCCGATGCAAACAATTATAAAATTGATTGAACTGTTTATTTGGATATATATTGCAATCAAAAAGTCATGTTTGAACTTTAAAACAGAAGTTAAACAAAATTAGTTAAAAAATATACAAAACCTAAAATCAAAACACTGCGTCACATGACAAAATTCAGCCAGATAAGCCAGCTTCCATCTGATTGACATTCTTGCTGACTTGGTTGACTTTGCTTATCTGGCTGACAATAAAGAAACGTGTTTTTTAGTTAGGCCCCAACCTTTAGGCCTATAGATTCGGGGTGTCCGTCCGTCTGTCCGTCATCGATTCTTTTCCAGGCTGTATCTTTGTAACGGATGGTCGTAGAGACCTGGTAATAGGCTCATATGAAAGGTCTTGGTCTGTAGATGTGCCTTTTGACAGTTTCGACCAGGTTCGGCCACCGGAAATGGCCGAAATTGGTCAAAATGTCCAAAATCAGCGGTTTTTCGAAATATGAGTTTTTCCAGGCTGTTTCTTTGTAACGGATGGTCATAGAGACCTGGGAATAGGCTCATATGTAAGGGCTTGGTCTGTAGATGTGCCTTTTGACAGTTTCGACCAGGTTCGGCCACCGGAAATAGCCGAAATTGGTCAAAATGTCCAAAATCAGCGGTTTTTCGAAATATGAGTTTTTCCAGGCTGTTTCTTTGTAACGGATGGTCATAGAGACCTGGTAATAGGCTCATATGAAAGGTCTTGGTCTGTAGATGTGCCTTTTGACAGTTTCGGCCAGGTACAGCCACCGGAAATGACCGAAATTGGCCAAAATGTCCGAAATCAGCGGTTTTTCGAAACATGAGCTTTTTCAGGCTGTTTCTTTGTAACGGATGGTCATAGAGACCTGGGAATAGGCTCATATGTAAGGGCTTGGCCTGTAGATGTGCCTTGTGCTTTTGACAGTTTCGGCCAGGTACAGCCACCGGAAATGGCCGAAATTGGTCAAAATGTCCAAAATCAGCGGTTTTTCGAAACATGAGCTTTTCCAGGCTGTTTCTTTGTAACGGATGGTCATAGAGACCTGGGAATAGGCTCATATGAAAGGTCTTGGTCTGTAAATGTGCCTTTTGGCCAAGTTCGGCCAACGGAAATGGCCGAAATCGGCCAAAATGTCCGAAATCAGCGGTTTTTCGAAACATGAGTTTTTCAAGGTTGTTTCTTTGTAACGGATGGTCGTAGAGACCTGGGAATAGGCTCATATGAAAGGTCTTGGTCTGTAGATGTGCCTTTTGACAGTTTTTTTGCTAGATTCGGCCACTGGAAATGGCCGAAATCGGCCAAAATGTCCAAAAACCGCTGTTTTTCGAAACATGGGCATGTACAAGATAGTAAATACCCCTTGGAATCGGGGGCCGGTTGGGGCCTTTTCGTGTTTCACAAACACCTCCTTGTTTCCCTGGCTTACTTGGCTGAATTGGCTGACAATAAAGAAACACGACCACTCTTTTAATGAGTTCTAGCTTTTTTGTTGCAATTTTTGGCAAATATTTCACCAGACGATAATCCAATTCGCTTCAAATTATAAAGCAGATCTTCACGCTCAGATCTTTCTTTGGAAGATATGATAAACTTAATGTGACCCTCCAGTGAAAAGTTTTAGCCAGATTACAATCAATGTCGAATAGTTATACATGTATTAACTATTTTAACCAAACTCGCCACCGAAGGTGATCAAATTAGGTCAAAACCATTAAAGACACCTCAACCGAATTTTGTTAACTTTCGGTGGCAAATTGGGCCAAAATTGTCAAACAGAGTTTTTTCCAGATCAAATGAAAGGTCTCAATGTATGTTTACGCCTTTTGATAGTTTCGACCGAATCCGTTTAATTTCCTGTCGCGAATTAGGTCAAATTCGCCAAAAGTTGTGACTTAATATAAAATGCGAAACCCTTCATCAAAAAGATGAGGAAAAATTGATGAAGATATATGAATGATACCCCTTTGAATCGTGGGCGGTTGGGGCCTTCTCGTGGTTCTCAAATGCGGAGATCTTGTCCATACAAAGCAGTGCCCAAAGGTGTCGACAATGGGTTCATTGGTCTTATTATCCCCTTGAACGTTAATTTTTTGATAGCTTTATTATAAGTCATAGTGATGGGCGGACAGCGCTATTTTGCTCCGCCTTTCAACAAATTGAAATGATTTCAATCAAATAAATTGTCTGATACGATGTCGACCAATTACCATGGCTAAACAAGAAATAACAAGCAGGAATGATTCTACGATTTCGGGGTTGTGCGCCAATGGCACACAATCGAAATTTCTGTGCGCCATTTTCGCATGGCATGCGCCGAACTTATGAATATATTATATACATGTATATAATATACATGCAGCACAAAGATAGACATTTTTTGTCGTAAAGTCGTTTAATGTAATAATAGCAATTTAATTTAGAGCCTGGCACATTCTTCCATGTCAAAATTATTTGTACTTAATAAGAAGAATCATTTATCAGCAAGTGTGTATTACGTTTGTAAAAAAAAAACACAGATATTAGGAGAGCGCGTCATATATATAATTTTTGCGCACAAAACGCACACTATTGTATAGTGGACTTTTGACTCCCAATGTATTATCGTAGTTTAAAATAATCTTTCCCTTAACAGTTTTTCATATATCGAAAACGGGAAATATCGTTTACAATGAATGTATACTCATAAGGAAACAAGGAGCTTTTGTGACTGTACAACACATATATTGACAAAAAGTAACTTTCACAGTATTAAAATAAATTTATCAAGATTTAGAAAATAAAATGGCGCACAAGTGTCAATTTCGTGCGCCATTCTATAAAACCCGTACGCTATTGCGGCGCACAGTCAACATTTTTGTGCGCCGTTTAGAAAAAGTGTGCGCCTTGGCGCACATGGCGCACGCTAGAATTTTCCCTGAAAAAAGTATCTATAGTCTCAACAACAGTGCCATTAAACCGATCGGATTTCATATACCAGATGATTAACAATGAAAAAAAAGTCAAAAGCTAGATCAAAATAGCGTTTCACCGGACAACTTTCAAAAAAAAACAAAGCAAAAAAAAAAAAAAAAAACCTTATTTCATTATACTGGAGTTTTGTTAGACAACTATCTGAATAGTCCAGTCATACTTATTATTATATGCTTGACGTTGTGTTTATAAGGAAAACGTCAGGCGAGCCACTGGGCTTTCCAAAAGCCGTATTTTCCCTGTGACGCAATAATTAAGTCACAATGCTATATTACATATGTTGCCGCATAAATTGCGTCATTATTGTTCAAAAACGGAGAATATATTGTTTGGACATATTTGAATGATAAGCGCCAGAAATTATTTGCTTCATAAATCATATTGAAATATCCATCAAATATTTAAAGATCGAAAGCCAAGCGAATGAACTCAAATAAACTAATTTTATTATTAATGAAACTATTTTAAGTTATTTCAAATGTGTAGAATGTGTAGAATCTGAATTAGAGATGCTTTTAATCCATAATAAAAACAAACCTTTAATAATAATGGATGAAATGCGATCGAAGGATACAAATATTTAAAAGAGACTAGTGCTTGAGTAAAAATGAAGTTGTCTGGAATATAAATATATGTATTCTATAAATACACTGTATGTATAATTAATCAAAACGATAACAATATAATTATATAATCGCTTGCCCGAACCTATACAACCATAGCAAATCTAAAATCAAGAATGCAAAATTTGAAAGTAATACAGTCAACGCTGAATAAAAAAGTGTCAAGTCAATTGGTGAGTGTCCATTGTCAAAACTGCCACATTCCACAAACACTCATTGTAACTGGGAATCAATTAAGATGTGTGGTGCGCAATGACTTTACGATGACCAGCTAGTTAGCGGTGATTGCTTTTCCATGAGACATTTTTAGTGGACACCGCCATGAGAATGACGAGTTTTTTTTTTAAAATAAAGTGTCATCCACATGACAATCACCCTTTGCGTGTATGTAACGATAACGTGTGCCAACCACCTAGGTTGCCTTATTAATCTCGCATCATCTGAAGTTCATTTCCAACCACCATCGTTACAGCCTCTTTCCCCTTCCCCACATACAGCCACTGTGGCTTGAATTCAAATCTAATAACGAACAGTTAAGGCTCAAGAGGTTTTTTTTTGCAGTTGGCCAATGTCATGTGAAATTAGTCGTCAATTTGAATATGCTGAGTATCGTATGGTGATTCAGTCAATAATCCCTAGGAAATATTGTGCAAACGTCAGGTTGATAGTTGCATTTTCGAAATCTGAAATAACGATTTAAGGAAATGATGACATGTGGCTTACCATGCTGACCACAATTACCTCTCAATCAACGACAAAAAAAAATGATGACCATTATGATAATAAGGACGGCTGGGGATTTTAAAATGCAGGGATATTATAATGTGTTTTATATTCTATGCTTCGAATATATCTTTTGTGTGACGATATATCGTTTTAATGATATGTCACAAAGAACGTTGGAACTTAACAGATTCTTAACAAACTTAAATGGTTTATAAGGGATGATGTTTTACGATAAATAGCGTTATGAAAACGAGTTTTGAATTTCCCTTAAATGTTAATTTACATAAAAGCAAAAAAATGTATAATGCGTGAATTCAAAGTAAGCTAAAAAAGGAAGCGTAATGAATGCCGAAAAAAATGAAGCACTTTTCAGTCAATTAAGAAATGAAGTAAGTGTTCTTGGTGCTGACACTGCCCATTTTAAGGTTTAATACTGGTTGATAATAATTTATCTTCAAATACATATAGATAACTTACGTTACATGGTAAAGGTCTATTTTGTTAAATATATTTTTGTGTAACATGTGTTTAATCTGGTTAATAGCGTATAATAAAGCCATTTGAAAAGGGAAATCACCACACTTATCATGTGCATGACGAAAACGATAAGATGGCTATGAAAATAAAGGGGCTTAAAAAAGATAAATCGGGCTTCCAAATTGAATTAAGTATGCTTTGTCGCAACATTGATAACTACGTTGGGGCGGGTCCGTTCGCGAGAGAAATGAGTCTTAATGAAAGTGCGCGCGTGGACCAGGCTTTGATTAAGTCTTGATTAAGACGATCAAGCCTCTGTCATGCGCTTAAATGCCTATGATTAAGACTTCTGCGTCCTGTGTCATTATACAAATGCGTCGCATTTTTTTTGGTTTTGATGATGTCCACACGTAAACGATGTGGGCAGGGATATGGAATGGTCGTAAATGGCAGCTTCATACGCGACCGTGTGGCATTAGGTGCGTTATGGGGGATGGTGGCCTGGGTATGGGCGGAGTGGGGACAGACCCGAAGTGGCCTGATGAGAAATGCCACCTGTGTATCTTTTGAAAGAGATAAGAATAAGAATATGAAAGAGAAGTCATAAACATGTAAATTAATATGTAGAAAAGATATTTGTTATAGCAAATGTTGAAATACTTTACTGATGAATTTTCCTATACGCATGGAGAGAAATCCAAACCAGATAATGCGTGACATGTTAAAGCAGAAGTCTGAATATTGATCAAATGTACATTTGATGCATCATTTCTTATCGATGGGTCTATTGTAAAAAAAATGTTGCTTTGATAATATTTGTACATATTCAAGAAAAAATATTTTAAAGAAACCCCTAGAAAAATAAACGTATGTGTGTAATGGAATATTTCGAATCGTTCACACAAATGAGGAAATTTCTATTATTTCTGTTCAAAAAACACAAATCTGCTTTTTGACAAAAACACTTTTCCCCAAAAAAGATCGTCCGAACATGCTGCCATTTGGTTGCAGTATTTATGGACTTTCTCGTCTTTAATTAATTCAGTGAGCGATTGTTG
>LQRL01097786.1:5268-20325 GCA_001703475.1 Hydroides elegans | reverse complement strand
CAATAAATGGATAATACATTGTGACGTCATAATACAAGTTCCAGTTGGATAATTTTGAATAGGCAAATGATGGTAGGCCATTACTGTATTAATGTTTGATGATACTATACTTAATTCAACCATCTAAACAATATTTTGATTTAGATATATTCCAATTGGAATAATTGGAATAGGATGTGTCAACACACTAAATTTTATTTTATATATAACCAAAAAACGCGTATTATCTTTTGTTTATTGAGCATAGTTATTTGGTATATTAATCAATCAATTGTTATCTACCTAACTCTGCATACTAATAAGCAAAAAGATACTATAAATAATTATTTCTTAGAATTGTCTAATAACAATAAGATTAAAGAATAAAGTTTGCATCATAACTGAGCAGTGTTCAAATACTTATAGTGTTAAAAATCATACTTCAACAGTTTATCCAACACATTTAATACAAATCATATTAGAACGAACCATGATATATAGACTTCATGATATATAGACTTCTACTAATATATGAAACACAGTGAAAAAAAAGATTACATCAACTTTGATCATGCTATGTGCTTTCAGTGTTATCATCAGTTTTTGTCAAAAGCCTGCATTGAAATAAATTCATTTAACCGATCGGTAGAGTCTTTATCGATCAATTTACAAAGACGTAACGAAGTTCTCCGCGTGAATTTCCTCAAGATTTGACGGCTCTAGGACGTCCAGTGTGTATGAAATTTTCTTGCTGTTGACCCAGCTATATGTATTGTCGAATCGCAGGACATCTAAAATGATATAGAAATACATTTTAAATGATGAATTAAATGATAATATATAGACAAGAATATAACCTAAATTTGATTATTTTTTCGTCTATGTATTCTTTATAATTCATTTTAAATATATATAATAAAATTTGGCTGTTGGCGTCTAGCTGAGAACTCTTTCGCTGTACATCGCAAAAAATAACATATCATAATTAACAAACTGTTCATGCAAGTAAATAGAAAAAAAATATAATATTGGCATAATATACTTTTATGAAAAATAATCTTAAATAAGACAGTTAAAAAAAAATTGTAAAACAAAGTTATAAAAAAGCGATAAATACAATACAAAACTCACATGTGCCCGGTTCATCACAAACGAGGTTGCCATCTTCTGGGATCATATGACTATTGACTCGCTCTGATTTCAAAATTTCGTCCATTTCTCCCTTCTTTTGTCGCCCGTCGGCTGTTCTACGGAAAACGCCGAAACCAATGTATTGGCCTTCGGTAAAACTTGGCCTTCGGTCCAAACCTGCCACATGTCGAACCTAAATTATGGATGGTGGTAGAAAGTCTTAAAGTCTTAACAATCTATCATGTAGTCTTTTGGAAATAAAAATAGTTTGAGTTTCTGGTACATTTATTCATGTAATAAATGTATGAAATATCTTTATCTAAATTCGGATTTGAACTATAAAAAGAAATATATCTCAAGATCAATGTGGCCCCGCCCTAAGGGAATGAAGAAGTAGTAAGTCTAAAAGCAAAAAAAAAGCATATTTCTAATTATGACGTCATAATGAAATTTCAGCAATTGGGTTTTGATTGATTCTAGATCTTCTCAAAATTGATTGGGCAGTCGTCACGTGTAAACATATAATTTATATTTACAAATATTTTAATTTTTGAAATGTATTATAGAGATTACAGTTGATATGTATTCTAAATTCAAACCAACGCCGTTACCACTTTAGAAAAAAAATATAATTTACATTGACGATTCTGACCAAAAACTCTCAATTGTAATTCATGTAGAAATCTATGTACGCACAATATGATATAGATAAATCTGATTCCTTTTTACTAAAGATCTCCTTTTCTGGAGTCGAACAAATATTCTCCAAAATGTGTTGGATTTTATGATTTCGGCAGTTGAATACTTCTTTATGTTCTGATGATTTGTATCAATTTTAAATTACCGTTTCGCCTCTACGTTTGATTGTGGTGTAAGCAAACAAATCACATTATAATTTGCATTTCAACTATTACGCCATAATTCTATTTGAATAAGTAAAGTTATCTTATGTGTGGTTCCTCCAAAATCTAGAATGGAAACATTCAACCTGATCGACAGATGGACCCATCGTCATTCGATTATCTTATGAAAATTATGGATTCATTTCATTCATCTTCAAATCTATATTATAATAAGTTCGCTATATTTTAGATTCAGCTGAAATTTATCATTTTATTGAAATCATTGGGTATGTCAATTAAAGTGACATTTAACAATTATGCGGTGAGTTTTCGATTCGAGATTGTTTTCATGAACAGTACATGACTATTGTGATGTGAATAATAAAAACTGATTAATATTTTGAATATTATTTTTATTTCATAATATCTCAAACGAGTATCATGCACAAAGCAGTTATTTTATTCAATTTTCTAATCCATCAAACGATCATATCGTATTCTCTCTCGCCAGTGTCTACATTGGTTCCAATGTAACGCAAGACTACCTCTTGCAATTTATTTTCTGTTTGCGTCGCTCTGTTGACCATATCTATTTCTTTTGGTGTGGTTTGCATTTCCTTATCAACTGATTTTTGGTCATCAATCTTTGCGTTGAAGCCACTCATTGCAGAATATAGGAACGAGAATGGTAGAGGATACTTTGGAGTGTAGAATTGTACAATTTCTGGAGACTGACTAAAAACGTTATATTCATTTTGCAACGCATCGCTGACTTTGTGCAGCATCTTTTCTGTCGGGTTCTCATGGTTAGATCTGAAAAGAAAAAGGAACAAAACATTGTGTAAACGAGTAAGCTATGTTTACTTGAACTATACATTTACATAAGTAAAATTGAGAAGCCGCCGCTTATCGTAAAACAAATGTGTTGTGTATACTCAAAAATTCTACTCAAAATTGTTTTTCGAAATGTTCTATTTTTTTTGGAGAATATTTATCCATTTTGTTTGGAATTCTGTAGCACAATTAATATGTATCTTTACCTGTCGATTTCAAGAAAACTAGAATCTAGGCTAGGTTTCTCTTCTAGCGATTCAATGACATCTTCAACCGGCGTGTCGATACCTAGCTCATTTTCAGTCGAGTTTTGAATATTCACATCATCTTCATCTTCAAAGCTGCTCTCGCATTCTTCACAGATGCACCTGAGAAAATAGTTATAATGATAATAGATTGGAATAGAATCGAGCGAAAACTAAATTGCATTCAAACAAAGTTTGGATTTGTATTCAGCATTTTAAAGTGTTCCACTATTACGAATTTAATCAAATGACATATTGCTTAAGAATGATTAGGAGCATGATACAAAATGGAAAGCAAAATTACCCAGAGTAATGTGCATAGCAGACCGATACATCTTCGTTTTCATTAGAGGTGTCCGGTGCATTTTTGTCGTAGAAAGCTGGTTTGGAGGTATACTGGACGGGCATATCTTCACAGTCACTTTGATCTTTAAAATCTTGATAGAATGCGTACTCGAATAGCTTGTCTTGTGCCTTATCGATGGTGTCTGACACGGTCATGGAATCGTTCAATCTGAAATTAAAATCATTATCATTAAATTGAAAAATCTTCAAAGGCAACTTCTCTGATGCATAACGTTTTTATGTCGGTTTCTCTCTGAGAATTCGAGATTCTTAACAATTATATAAAATTAGTCATAAACATTCACACATTTTGGATTTGTAATTTTCATCAGAATAAAACAAATTTCAAGTTTTATACAGTTGAAGAAAATATATTTACTTGTACGACGGTGAAGTAGGTGTCGACGGGGGCGCCAAAGGCAATTGAATTGTTTGTTCATCATCATCGTGAACTTGAGTCGCTTCATTGCAATCCTGATTGGAAACCCATTCCTCTCCGTGGTCACATGGTGTCGGCTCACCATATGTATTTTCAGATACCTTATCATCCTCTGGTGCCCACCTCATTGGACTGTCCGTATACCATTCGCGCGTCTCAGAAACGTCGCCTTCTGATTCTATGGTGTTTTGATTTTGGAATTCCTGCGCTTCACTCGGACCCCACCTAATGGGACTATCGGTGAACCATTCAGGCGTTTCAGACTTTTCGGCATCACATTCTAAGCTTAATTCATTTTGCGATTCCTGTTGGTATCCAATGGGGCTTTCAGTGAACCATTCCGGGGTATCCGAGGTATCACTATCATCATCGCTAGCCTGCTGTGCTGCTGCGATCTCGATTAAGGCTTCGTTCACTTGGCTTAGCCGGCAAATGGTTTCTTCTTCATCCTCATACCTGAAGTTCAAATAATACATTGATGCGGAATACTGATAAAAAGAAAGAAATATAAAGATAAAAAGAAAGAGCAAAGAGAGAGAGAGAGATAGAGAGAGAGAGAGAGAGAGAGAGAGAGAGAGAGAGATAGAGAGGGGGAAGAGAGAGAGAGAAAGAGTTTTCATTTTTGTAATCGTATATGAAAGCTAAGGTCTTTTCAAAAAATATATTTATGGATCTTTTCCTGAATTAACATCAAGGACTGAAAGTTTGATTCTACCATTCGTTTACTATCAAAGAAAACATCATGTATAGGATATTTACGTATCATTACATATCAATAAAAACGGCGTTTCTTACAAAGCGTTAATTTTTCATTTGATTTATATAAAAATCTAAAAAAATGTCTATATTAAATATGAAGGTTTTCAATATTGTAAAAAAATTTAATACCTGACATAGGAAAAGTTCGGAGTGACAATCATACATGATGGTGAAGCATCATCACTTGAAAAGCTGCAATCAGGACTAATAAGGCCGTCACAGGAATTAACGAAAATATCATCAACAAAATCGACATCCGATTCGGGCTCAAACGGCGTTGAACACCCATTTGGCTGAAACTCGCCCTCTTCCAAATAATCACAGCTTAAATTTCCTTCAACATATCTGTATTCCTCAACAATTTCGGTGATTTTTTCTTTAATCACAAATAAACCTAGCTCACAATAGCCGACAGTTTCCTTATAACCCAATGTTGTAAAGGTATTGACCTCCATCTTGCTGACTATTCAAAAATAACAACTTTACTGCGAGGTTCAAATGATAATAATATATATTTGTAAAACACGCTGTTAACTGACTGATATAGAAATAAGACTGATTGTCTATATCACTAAGTAACGCTTTTATTTTAGTACTTGATTTATCACGCAATAAAGAACAATGCATTGTGACGTCATAATAGAGCGTATGCGCAAAAATGTATTTTCGGGATATTAATAATATAGGGATAAAACACGACTGTGAGTTTGTATAGCTGATTAAGAGCGAAGAAGAAACTATTACAAAACGAACGCCGAAGGCGTGAGTTTTGTAATAGTTTCTTCTAAGCTCTTAATCAGCTATACAAACGAACAGGAGTGTTTTATCGCTATTATAACAGTTGAAATTAGTGCATCAATATATTAAGATTTGAACTGTATAAAAAAATTGCGATCAATTATGCATGATAATAACTTTTTATGACGTTTTGTTTAAATACTTGTGTGGAGCACAGGCACAAGAACTGTACTGCAGTATTCGCTCAAAATGAGTCACGCTTATAAGCCTCTCCTCATTTGCATATTGAATACTGTGTATCGTGTTTTAATGCCTATTAATTCAATGTTCGCGTTTCAAAGAAAATAGAGGAAAAATAATTGCATCATGTTATAATGTTTATTCACATATACATGTAAATGTATTCTAATTGGAAATGGATGCGGAAACACGCTTTATTTTATCTAATATATATAACAAAAACGCATATTTATTTTTATGTTTTGTGTATTTAGCATATTTAGTTGGTATTTTAATCAATCATATGTTATTATCTACCTAATTAAATATAATAAGAAATCATTAAGATACTTTAGATATATAATTTCTTCAGATTGACTAGCAACTATTGTATTAAATAATATAGTTTGGATTATAATTGAGCAAGGTTCACATTCCTAATAGTATGAATAATTCATTCTATAACTGTTTATTTTCACAGATTTTACAACAATCATACTATGTCATCGTAAAGGGCCAAGCCCCCAACCTCCCACCTGTCAGTTTCCATTTCCAACCTACTTTTTTCATCCCCGCCTTTCCCCACGTTTTTGTCTCTATTTTGCAATATTGTTTTCTTCTAATTCCTAATTCCCCCCACCTTTAAATTTCTAAGCATGTAATCTTTTTTTTTTTGGCTTATGACACATGACGGACTTAATACTAAATACTAAATATATCTGAATCAAACATACCTATAGTAAACACGCTTTATAACTTTCCCATTCCACGCCCGCACGCTTAACAATTCACGCCCGCACAATTATTAATCTACGATTAAATTCATTGTTGTCCACGCTCGCACGCCCTCACGCCTGCACGCCCACACGCCCGCACGCCCGCACGTTTAAATCACTCAGCGCTTAAATCGAAACTTTACCCGATTGTCGCGCTTTAAATCCATTCAAAAGCCATGAACTGCAATGCACAGCATGACTTTCGAACCACTATTCTGGTGAGTCATGCTACAAAATCCTACTGAAAATCATACTGTCCCGTTCCAACGCAGCCATTGACCGTGAAATCGGTGAAAATCAGAGTGGATTCAGAAAAGCGAAATACACAAAGTAAACATCCAACTAGATGGCTTAGAGGTTGAAAAACTCAGTAAATTTGTGTATCTGGGCGAGTTGATTACCGAAAACGGAGATTGGTAGAAGAATAAAAATTGCGAGAAAGTAATTTAGCAAAATGCAAACGATCATGGTGAATCCTAAGATTTCTATACCAGCAAGACTAGTTTGATAAAATGCTATGCCTTGTCAGCATTGTTGTATGGAGTCGAGACATGGACTATCAGCAAAATGTCACAACAGCGCCTGGAGGCATTCAAAAAGAAATAATACATTGATAGACAGGTTTGTTAGGAAATAAAAACAAGAAAAAGCTTCTAAATTGTCCCGTCCCTTAGTCATGCTTCCTGGCTAAATTTCAAATTGATTCCTACAGAGGTTTTCTTACACGATGTCATTGGATTAATGATTTAAACTATGATTACGGTTGTTTAACATCTACATATGTCAGATGATTCGTGATTTTCAACGTTGCAAACTTATTTATTTGTTTATGATTCGTATCGTGTTTGCTTTGTCGTTTCTACTCTTCGATTCTTTTTAAAGTCTGAAGTTAAAATACAAACTTGTTTCATAATTATTTTCATTTGAATTATGACGTCATAATGCCATTTCAACAAAGATGTGTGGCTCTTCTTTTAAATTATTATAGCAAAACTGCATATATAACCGCGTCGTCACATGAAACAATATTTTTATTATACTTCAATTGAATAATATAAATTTTCTGTATTTTTAATTCATCTGAAGTTTAATTGTTGTTTTAAGCATTGTTAAATGAAAGATTCATTAACAAATATAGTTGATTTTTTAATTGAGCCACTTTCATTTGTTGAAATGAAACAAATTGAGTTTTGACAAAACTTTTTTTAAATTAAATTCAAATCATACAATATCTTGTTTATGCTATTTCTATGAGTCAATTGCATATTTTTACGACCATTTATATATAATGTATATTTTGAATGGAAAAACAGTTCTCTTTAGTCCCAAATCATACCAACGCAAAACAAAAAATAAAATAGAATTAACAGTAACAGTTCCAAAAAAAAAAAAGGTTCAGATCTTTTTTATTGAAATGAAACTCAGATAAGATTCTCTAAGCTACGTTTTGTCGATGACTGAAGAAGGATTTATCGTGGCTTTTGAAAACTGTTTGCAATTCCTCGCAAATTGTGAGAATCGTTTCACATGTCCCTTAGCATTTTACATTGTCGAACTGATATTTCTTTAGCCAGTCCAGTACACGTCTCCATATCAGATTTTGAATTTTCGGTTGCAAATTTATGTACATTCCAGGCTCCATTTCGTATTTATTTCTCAGATAATTTTCATATGCAATGTCCCTCTTCTTTGTAGCCATCAAATAATGCGTTCTTCCTTGCACGATTTCATCCTGTTCAGCCATCTTAATATGTGTATGAATCGAATCAATGTCCGTTTGCCGTTCCGCTTCGGCTATTTCAATCGACAAAGGCTCTGCACCAGAATAATCAACTCCATTTCCAACCATTTCAACAGGCTTCTCAACATCCCAATCATCCCACTCAAATCTTCTTAGATCCGGTTTCATTTTGTTTCTTTTGACGCTTGTCCATGTTGGGTTCAGATCATTTGGGGCCACCAATTCTGGTTTAACGTCTCCTTCCTTTTCATTGGTCGATTCAGTTTTCCCTTGATAAAGGCAAACCCTCTTGTCATCTTGATCGCTTTTGTCCGGCGAGTTTCTCTTTGTTGCGTGAGAAACCAATTCTGAAAAATACAACAACGTGAACGTCAATTGTCATTCAATGGATGGCCTCGTGGTAAGCCGATACTTGGTAAGGCTGTGATAAAAATCATTATTAGTATAATCACCGGAGATAAAACGCACATATGTCTAAAGTTCTAGTTATATAATGTACAAAAAGGGTGAATAAAGATCAAATTATATGAGTAAGAATAAACAATAGAGTTATTATCAGATAAAGAAACAATTATCTACATGTTAGCTGGATATGACATATTGACATCTTACCTCGGACATGACAGTAAAAGTGCATAGCATGACAGGTCAAAAAGGTCGAAAGAAGGAATTCAAGAAACCGGTATAGTATGTAATTCACATCAATGTCCCATTCTGATTCGTAATCGCCATCGATAAACGCAGCCCACAGTCTCTCTGAAAATTAAAATGTAAATGATAAGTCTCATTATTTTAACATGTAAATAAGGCTGCATGGCATTTACACGAGAGCAAACTAGGCTTCTTACCAAGCTTCAAACCAACTAAGGTCAATGCGGCGGTCATAAATTATTTTGGTTCGAAGCGGCTTTTAGCTCTCCTTCAAACCAACCCTTTAAACCAGCATTCAAACCAACCTTCAAACCAAAATCACCGTATGCGCAAACCATTGACTGAAACACATTTTTGGTTTGAAGGTGGTTTAAAAGTGGTTTGAAGTGGTTTGAAGCCGATTAGAATAAATAATTTTATGATATTAAAAAAAACATTGTATATTGTGCATCGAATAAGGAATAAATGGCAACTAGTTTCCAAAAACAAATAGATATGATTAATTAAATTAATTAAATAAATAAATAAAAACACAATTAAAAATATATTTCTTTTTCGCACAAAATACCATCTCATGTTTAAAACCTGCAATCAAAAACTGCTGCTTAGATACTGTTTAATTTAGTAAATGTAGAGATATACAAATTACCTGCAAAAGTGAGAACCTTGTTTCTCGACTGGAAGAGTTCATAGAACGGAAATAATATCTTCATGGATTCTTCAATGGATGTTATCGACGGTATATAATTCATCGGATCGTCCATCAGGGGACCAAACCATTCTAGCAATTGGATATATTCCACCTTCGTATTCCGTTCCATAAATTTTGGGTCGCTATATGATACATTCCAGCCAATGGTATGAACAGGACAACTATCAGGCGTCTCTTGCAGACATATATTTGCCTCGAAAAGTTCCAGCCCTTCTAAAATCAGTACTCCATCCTTCTGTTCGAAGCTTTCGGTCAAATAACCGAAAGACCCTTCGGCTTCAAAAGCCAATTCTTGAAAACTTTGAACTTCTTCATCATTTAAACTATCTTCAATATCCGGAGTCAAAATAAATGTAGTCGAAAGCAAAACAACGGTGACAATTCTCGCTAAAATCATCGATAATATATATCACTTTAATAATTTAACAAC
The DNA here is from genome assembly GCA_001703475.1 of Hydroides elegans. NCBI lineage: Eukaryota > Metazoa > Annelida > Polychaeta > Sabellida > Serpulidae > Hydroides > Hydroides elegans. The sequence goes on along the minus strand of LQRL01097786.1, from coordinate 10,484 downwards.
AATCTACATCTAACCTAATTGAAACTGATAAGGCTACTGACAATTATATTTCGGGATGAAATCACCAAGGAAATGGATAGCAATTGCTTTATGACGCAAAAATTAATTTGCTATATTGTTTATTGTAGTTTTGAATTATGACGTCATAATGGAATTGACAATGCTTTACAATAATTTATGATGCACCTCTTGTCATGGTTGTGCGTTCAGATTTTTTGAAATCTTATTTAAATTTGAAATATTATTTGAAACGAACATATTTTTTATTTCTTTTTATAAACGCTTGTTGCTATATCTTCGTTTATTTTGGGAATCAACAACAAATCAGCGTATTAAAAAGGCATTATTATTCATCTGGCAATGAAAATTAATTTGCTTCAAAATACGCATGTAACTGTTCAAAAGCACTTTTACAGCTAAGCGTTATATTCATTCTTCCAGGATAGTGTGTAACGTCTTTATAATAATGTTGGATGTAGAACAAGTTGACATTAGAATGAAACATTATTATGAAATTACAAAATTATACTTTTAATTTGTTTTATTATACGCTAGGTTTAATTTATCAAGCAGTGAAATATTTATGCTAGCTCAAAGGCGTGAGACAAACGTACACTTACTTTAATTTAAGAAATGTAAAAATCACTTTTAGCTTTTTATAATAGTGACGAATACTTTGTTTTTAGCGAGGCAATTTTGTGATAGTCTATATCTTATTAAGACGTGCTAGGTCTTGAAGAATGGAAATGTTTTTTTTTCTTCGGAAAATCCCCCCCACCCCCTTTTAAGCCTGATCCAGGCTTGCAAGCTTCCGTTCGCCAGTTAGAAACCCCTTGCAAAATAGTAATGGCTCTGTGGCGCAAAATTGACTTGTTTTACGCCGATTGAATGATTAGATTGTAGATTCAAACAAGCACTTGAGAACCTGAAAGCATAAACGGTGCATGGTTTATATGGAGTTATGGACAATTCGCGATTTGACAAATTCGCGACTGGTCAATTCGCGACTTTTGCCAAATTTCATTTTGGTCAATTCGTGACTTTCACTTTGGACGATTCGCGACTTTTATTTTGGACGATTCGCGACAAAAAAAGTCGCGAATCGTCCAAAATAATGACTTTCAGAATTCGATTGTGTTTGATTGTTCCTTTCTTTACCAAATCAAATTCTCCAACTGACGGTCACAAATTATTATAGAAATAAAAATATAAACTATATAGAAATAATATTATGAAATTTAAACTGCAATTGTTCGCTCAATGCCGCTTGGTAAACCTACGTTTGTTCTTTCACAAATTGCAATTGAATATGGCAAGGTCTTTGGCAACGGGTCACTTAAGATATTTGAGGGAATCACTTAAACCACTAAATTTCACTTTTATGTGGTACCGAGGTTGTTAGAGTCATTAAACACTGTGTGAAATTCATATATAGACAAAAGCTATACATTTTAAATTGAATAATATACAAATGTAATTGCGATTCAAAATACTCGTCTAAATATTGAAAGAAAATTTAGACTTCATGTCTAATATTCGGGCGAAATAAAATCATAGAAAATCAATTTCAAATAGAAAATTCAAATCATTATCCTATTTTATTCTCATTTAGATAAATGTGAGCTATGAAAGTCAATATTCTTACCTTTACTCTTATAAAACTGATTTTTGAAAAAAAAAGTCACGAATTGACCAAAGTGAAAGTCGCGAATCGTCTAGAGCAAAGTCGCGAATCGTCCAGGGCAAAGTCGCGAATTGTCCAAAATGAAAGTCGCGAATTAACTAAAAAGTCGCGAATCGTCCAGACACATTTATATGATTCAAGTAACAAAACAAATGAGCAATTTTCGATATTTTATTTCATAATATTTCAGACGATGCCTGTATGCAAAACAAACAGTTTAATCAATCTCTTAATCTTTCAAACTATCATCTCGTATTCTTTTTCTCCAGTGTCCACATTGGTTCCAATGTAGCGCATGACCACCCCTTGAAAAATGTTTTCTGTTTGCGTCACCTTGCCGATCGTTTTCATTTCTTTTGGCGTAGTTTGTGTTTTGCTATCGACTGATGGTTGGTCATCATTATTTGTGTCGAAGTCATCCGTTGTGTAGTTCAGGTACGAGTACGGTAGAGGATATTTTGGAGTATAAAATTGAACACTTTCAGGAGACTGACTAAACACTTCGTATTCATTCTGTAAAACATCGCTGACTTTGTGCAACATCTTTTCTGTCTGCGTCTCGTGTTTAGATCTGAAAATGAAAGAGAACACTTCATGAGAGTCTAAGTCATTGTGTAAACGAGTATGCTGTATTCACTTATATAAACTAGTAAAAATGAGACCCCACCGTTTATCGTAAACTAAATGTACTGTGTTTTCTAATCTATTCCAAATTCATACATGTTTTGGAGAATGTTTATCCATTATGTTTTAAATTGGGGAGTACAATTAATATGTATTTTACCTGTCGATTTCAAGAAAACTGGAATCTAGGCTAGGGTTCTCTTCTTGATCTAGTGATTCAGTGATATCAATAATCGGCGTCTCGACAGTTTTCTCATCTGTCGTTGTGTTTTCACCTATGTTCTCATAATCTTCCTCCTCAAAACTGCTCATGCACTCTTCACATATGCATCTTATTAAAAAAAAAACAGAAATATAAATGATAGAAATTGAATTAAGAAAGATACCTTTTGAAATTGATACAAATAGTATTAAATTGTTCGTTGCTCTGTATTTTTATTGAGTATTTTTAAGTGTTTTACTATTATGAATTTCATTTATTGAAATTTGCTTCAGAATCATTATAGACTAATTTTATGTAGATTTACCCAGAGTAATGAGCATAGCAGATTGATACAGCTTTGTTTTCATCGGAGGCCAACTGATTGTCGCTTTCACTTTCCGTCTGGCTTTGACCAACGTCCTCGGAAAAAACTGGATTAGAGGAATACTGGACGGGCTCATCTTCACAGTCACTCTGATCTTTAAAATCTTGATAGAATGCGTATTCAAAGAGTTTGTCTTGTGCCTTATCGATGGTGTCTGACACAGGCAAGGAATCATTGAACCTGAAATTAAAATCATGATCATTAAATTGAAAATTCTTTAAAGGCAACTTCTCTGATGCATAACGTTTTTATGTAGTCTTCTCTCTGAGAGTTCGAGATTCTGAACTATTATATAAAATAAGTCATAAACATTCAAACATTTTGTATTTGTAATTTTCATCAGAATAAATAAATTTTCATAATGTTTTATACAGTAGAAAAGAAAAAAAATATATTTACTTGTACGACGGTGATGTAGGTGTCGAAGGAGGCGCAAATTGAATTTCAATTGGTTCATCATCATCGACACAATTGTTAATGTCTTCTTTACATTCTAGGTTTGAGACGGATTCATCTCCATGGTCATATGGTGTCTGCTCATTTACTCTATGTTCCATTACATTGTCGTTATCTGGCGTCCACCTAATGGGGCTGTCCGTGTACCATTCGGGTGTCTCGGAAACCTCACTTTCAGCATCGCTTGCTTGTCGTCCTTCCGGGGTCCATCGGATCCGACTATTTGTGCACCATTCGGGCGTTACTTCGATCTCCGAACGCCCTTCATTAACCGAATTTTTGGCGGCGTCTTCAGTCCTTCTAATCGGACTATTTGCATACCATTCGGGCGTTTCATTTACCTCACTTTCGGTATCACTAGCCTCTCCTGCGGCTCTATATATTTCCACATCTTGGTTTACATCTTGTGTCCACGGTATGGGAGAATCAATTAACCATTCCGGCGTTTCATCATTGCTGTCGTCTTCGCTAGCTTGTGCTGCTGCGATCTCAATTAAGGCTTCATTTACTTGGTTAAGCCGGCAAATAGTTTCCTCTTCATCCTCATACCTGAAGTTAAAATAAGGTATTGATATGCGAGATACTGATAAAGCAAGGGAGAGATATATAGAGAGATGGATAGATAAAGAGAAATAGAGATGAAGAGAGAGAGAGAGAGAGAGAGAGAGAGAGAGGGACAGAGAAAGGAAGGAAGAGAGCATGTGTCAATTTGCTATCATTACATCGTATAGAAAAGATATCGTCCTTTCTATAACACTTTATGGATATTTGATAAAGTGTATCGTTTGGAAGTAACACCTGAGATCGAAATACACTACAATTTGGTTGCTATCTGTTTCTGTTTCTGTTTGGATACGACCTAGAATCCCGTAAGGGCATTAACAGGTCGGGTGGTGAGGTGCGCGTTGTTAAATTAGTCAAACATTTGTGATTTCAGTTTAGTTTTGAATGAGCCGAGGTTTGGTTCGCTCACTATTGAATTATCCAGTGTATTCCAATCTATAATCGTTCTAGGAAAGAATGAGTATTTATACTGGGCACATTTAGAGTCAATATGATTAAAACATTTCGAGTTATTTCGACAACGTTGCCCAACGGGATTTTTACTAATATATCCAGAGAACTGTTTCGGCTTTATCCTGCGTTTGTTATCCGATTGAACTAGGTGATTTTCATTCTTTATCAAGTATGGTTTATCATCTTGTCATTAAATATAAACAAAAAAAAATCATTTCATCATATATAACATTAAGCTATAAGTATTTGAGATAAAAAGATGTCTATATAAAATTTGAAAGTTTGAATATCGAAAAAAGAATTAATACCTGACAGAGGAAAAGTTCGGAGTGACAATCATACATGATGGTGAATCATCATCACTAGAAAAGCTGCAGTCTGCCGTAGGAAGGCCGTCACTTGAATTTACGAAAATATCATCATTGGTATCCACAGCAGTGTTGAGCTCAATCGGCGTTGAACACCCGTTTGGCTGAAACTCGCCCTCTTCTAAATAATCGCAACTGAAATCTCCTTCAGTATTTTGGTATTCTTCTAGGATCTCTGTGTATTTTTGTTTAATCACAACCAAACCTAGCTCACTCTGGTAAACAACTACCTTATAACCCAATGTTGTTGAGGTATTGACCTCCATCTTGCTGACTATTCAAAAATATAGATTAAAACCGCTATTTTATATGAAATGTATATATATTTGTAAAACGCGCTTGTGACTGACTGAAATCGAAATAAGACTGATTGCCTGTATCGCTAAGTAACGTTTTTATTTGAGTAATTGATTTATAACGCAATAAATAAAAAAATGCATTGTGACGTCATAATAGAGCGGTTAAGTAAAATGCATTTTC
>LQRL01097784.1:0-22548 GCA_001703475.1 Hydroides elegans | reverse complement strand
CCCTCGTGCGGTCTGGAAATACAAGAACGTCTCGACTACGTCTCGACGCTCTTGTATTTCCCAGACCGCACTCTTGCCTATTCGATAACCTATACATATTAGCTACATTGTATGATTAAAGGTCAATAACACCATGCACAATATCACGTTCTATATCAGATTTCATTTCATTAAAATGCCAGTAGGCGAGGCATGTTTAAGGGTCTGAAAGTATCAGACATATGGCTACGTTTGTAATGTCGTATATCGGATACCATTTCATTAAAATACAAGAACCTGACGTGGGTTTATGGGCCTAAAACGATCAAGCATATAGTATCGTTTTTCACAACGTCTAGACCTTTTACTTTGGACCCGATATGAAGACTATTATTCAAAGGTGTATTACATGTAACATAGGCCCGAATGATTAAATGAAAAGGTAAGAGATGCATGCAAAACCTTATTGTTTTATTGCATAGATGCGTAAGCAAATGTGTTAAGAGAATCTGAAGGATTTTGAAACAAAATTTATTTCGAATTACCTAAAAAGAACTATTCAAAATTGTGAAATCACGGTTCATTAATTACTTTATCCTATAAATTTCAAAGGTTCAGCCACAAATAAAGCCTTTTCAATACTTATGTATATAGTACGAAAAGATATAGAAGGTTATAACACAGGCTCTTTCAAAGTATACATGTACATCCAAAGCGATCCAATAACATCATTAAACCAACTGTTGAATATTTCTTGATATAAGCCCCATCGTCTAGCATTCAAGTTACAATATCCTATACTAAAAATGTGAATATTTTATTAATAAAGCCCCATTCCCTAAATTGTCCTATAAATATACTATACAATTGTTTATTGTATATATAAATCCTATAGTTTTCTCCTGTTTTATTCCTTGTGCTATCTCTCTGAGGCGATTAGTTCCAAAAGTACAGGAACGAGTGGTTCATCTGAAATTGTCAAAAACATAAAAATTAAAACTTTTACAATTTTAAAAACAAACATAATAGATCATTCAACAAAATATTTCTCTAGGGGTAGTCATTTAAGTTATTCATGTCATTTATATGTTCGCAAAATGATGTGCCAATTAGTAAGCATTATCATTTTTTTCGAGATACGAGTTGATTAATTTAATCGGATAATGTATCAATAACTGTTCCTTTTCGAAAAGCGCGAACGAAATTTACCTTGTAAATTGAGTTTTGGATCATATAGTTTCCGCTCTAAAACTCTAGGATCATACGCAATTCTTTGAAGATCACTCCAGTTTTAGCAAATGCCTACAAACAAGACGATATAAGTTTTTTTTCTTTACTGGTACTATAAATCAATACTGATACGAATAAAATCTTATTTTTCTACCAACTGAGTATGATACTATAGCAATCACCATAGAGTTAAATTATTTTCATTCTTTGCCAAAAACTTTGCTCCATTTTCGATTTTTGAGTCATTTCTATCTGCTCATTTAACTAGATGCATAATATATTCTTGTGGTATTGCGAAGGAAAAATATGATATTGTGATAACTTATGCTATTATTCTACAGGTCTAATGTACATAAAATATATGCTGCATGTAAATAATGTCTGTAACATTCTTTTAGCAAAAAAATATTGTGTACGCATTCCGTTTTGTCACCCATTTTTGGAGCTTCCACATAACTGCGTAATTAACGCATATACAGCCTTAGAAACTAATCTGAAAACATTCGGATTCAATGTTTGATAATTGTTAACCTAATGATTAAAGTCTATTAAGTTTTAATAACAATATTGATGTGTTTTTTGTGAATATATTGGTATCAAATGTATACCATTTTAAAATGTTACAATGGATACATGACCTTAAATACGGAAGGAGATGCCTTTGTTTGACTCTGTCAAATTCTAATGCACTGGAACCGTAAGGGTCTGCTGTCATGGGGAGATCTTGATTGCGGTCTTACCGGTTTTCAACAAAAAAAATCTACACGTTTTTTTTTTAAAACTCGGTATTTTTCTGTGTATAGGTAGACAGTGTTTTAAATGATACATGACTATTCCTAAATAGACGAATATTCAATATTGCAGAATGCATAATAATTGTATTTTGTACTCATAAATATATGAAAAGCTGAAAAGAATAATTCCAGATTAGTTTCTAAGGCTGTATAAGTTAACCATTCAAACTTCACGAATATAAAAGCCTATAAACTATATACATGTATGTCATATACATGAATATGCTAATAACGGAGCCCTTATGTCCTTCACTTTATTTACTGCGCCTTAATACATTAGGGTCTCATTGCACTGCCACGCTATATTTAGAACGTGAAAGACGGTTTATGTCAGCACACACATAGAGAGATCAATATTTTATACCTTTATGTTTAGGTTTTATACCTTATTTTATAAGCACGTGGATGTTGTCTGTCAGTAAAACGCACAAATACTGAGGAAGCAATTAAACGCAACGGACATTGCGAAACATAAATAAAGACAAATCAATTTACTCGATTTGAAAAGGAATAAACGAAGCAAATCGCTATACGCATAAAGAGCGTTCATTATATATCATACGAAATTTAAGATACATATAATAAACATGGAAAATCAATATTCAGGTGATTCGGATATTGACAAAGAGACGGAGGACAAAGACACGAATATTGTTTTTCGAATAGCAGAATGTTTGGATTTCGAAAAACAAGATATAAAAACTAAACCATATAACGTCTCGAAGTTTCTTCGTGAGCTTTCTCCTAGTCAGACGGATATAGATGATTTAAATACTTTCATCTACAAACTAGACAAGCAGGTGCATGTTGATGCCACAGAGACCAAATACAATCACATTTACCGCGGTGTCGATATCATTATGAAACGACTAGTAAGCGAATTTGCGAAAAAGGATTCATTCTTTGAATATACAAAGCTTCGTCAAACAGGAAGTATTCTCTCAAATGTGAAAGTGGGATTGCCACACGAAGCTGATTATCTTCTGGAAGTACCTAAGGATAAAACATTAAAACAAGGTGCTGTATTCAACGAAGGCACCTTATATGCCATGGGTTTAGCTTTTACAGAACAAAACAAAGCCAATTTAACTGAGGGTCTTCAACATTGGCTCATACATTGCATAAAGCATCATACGCATATAGGAGGCATTTGTATTTTGATGCAATGCCCTTCAGACGAAGCGTGCTCTGAAGTAGTCGGAGTTTCTGTGGATCTAGTCCCTGCTTACGTTTTGACACATACAGATGACACCCTAAGGAATGAAGCATCTGAATTTTTGCCATTCAGTTTGCAGCAATATGCTGAAAGAAGAGAGCTGTATCGCCTTATAACGGAAGAGAGGTACTGTGACACGGGTTTGATTGAAAATCAGATTATGAAAGAGTTACCCGAAAACAAAAAGCGTGTATTTCGTGTATTCAAGTTCTTGAACCAGAATCTGCATTCACATAGAGCCGATATAGACATTAATGAGCCATGTTTTCTTAGCATGACGGGTCTGGATTACTCAACGTTTCTCCGATCATATGGATATAAGCCTGCTATCCCGAGTTATCACTTTCGCCTTGTCTTCCTCTACCTGTTACAAGCTGTGCACGGCACAAAAGAAGGGAAAGAGCTGACTGATGGTCGGCTTCTTATGTGTCTCATCGACATATTGAAACACATCGAAGATGGCGTTTCTTATCTGAGCCATCCGTTTATAGTCGAGATAGGATCCGATATGCGTTTTTGTTATCGCTACTCCGATGGGTTACATGAACTACTGACAAGAATGCGATCAAATGATGGACAGGTCAGCCTATTGAACTACAAAGAATAAGAAGTCACCTTCAACACGAGATTTTCATAATTAAAACGGTTAGCAATCTGCTATGATCAAGTTTATATGATGTAGCCAGAGAGACCAAATGAATAAGTGAATATGTATTTTTCTAGTAATTTCGATCTTACATGTCGTACTTATCGATCGGGGAAAAGATTTTGACATTTAACGGTATGATTTTGCGCTTTTTTTCAATTTATTTTGAAAATACATGTTTGTGGTAGAATTGTCATGGAATTAAACAGGAGAAAAGGGTAAAGTTCTAACCGATACTTTGAATAGATCTTAAACGAATCATTCTCTTGATAAAAATATGTAGCCATAAACATGAATTGCATTTGTTGGGACAGACATTTTAACAGCACGATAAACACCCTTGTGAATTTTAATACATTAAGATCTTTAGATGCCTTCACCCAATTTAGGCACGATCTGTGTTCTTGATAGATGTTTGAATTCTTAATTAATTCTCATTTCTTGTTCACAAATTATAATAGCAATTCCATATGATAGGTGGTGACCCGCTGTTGACAGAGCTTGGTTTTTGAAACAACGATGTGTCATTAATTATATATAAAATGATGGATTGTAGTATATAGGGGAGGGGGGTGTCTTTGGCTCAAATTGTCGATGTATATAAAAATTGAAGGCGTTGCTAAATTTATAATGATCAAACATACATGTAGCTTTTCACATTTCAACCATTCAATGTACATTTCAAGATAAAAAAGGGAATGCCTTTAATCAAATGCGTGTTCATTTTTCTTCTATATCAAACCTGTTCCTTGATTTGAAAAATGCAAAAAATAAACCTATTTTTTTATTTGCAAGAAAACTTACTGAGACTCGAGCAATGTTTTGTTTTCAGTCATTTATTGGTCTTCTTCAAAACATAAATATGCATTTAAGTCATAACGCGTACAATCTATATTGCATTTTCAATAACAGCATGCAGATAGTATATCACGATCTATATCAGATTGCCTTTCGTTATAATACCTGTACGTGACTAGGAGTTTATGAGCTTGATACTATCAAGCAAATCCCATTCAACAAGTCCCCGGACATAAAGTCCCCCTGATATAAAGTCGCGATTTTGGCAGCATGACCTTTATGTCCTCAGGTAAAAAAAATAATTTACAAATGTTAATTTGAATTTGTATTCAATGCATGATTAAAGTTATTAAGAGTTCAATAATAGCTTATCGTTATATCAAGTTATATTGAGAAATCAAATTTTTATTTTACACTTTGACTTGGAACTTTATGTCCTATGTTGCCATAATCGGGGACTTTATGTCCGAGGACGTTTTTGACCGGATACCGTATCAAGCATGAAGCATAGTTTTTCATATCGTCTAGACCTTTTACATCGGACCCGACGTGAAGATGATTATTAAAAGGTGTATTACATGTAACAATGAAAAGGTCAGGGATGCATGATTACCTGATTGTTTTATTATATAGATGCGTGGGCAAACATGATAAATACATTTTAATGATTTTAAAACAAATCTTATCTTAAAATAGCCAACAAGAACAAGTCACAACTGTGACATTACGTATCATTTATCTTTTAAAATAATAATTATTATTATTACTTTTAAATTTGTGGTTTTTGTTATTCATTTTAAATGTCTACAATATTTAGCTACAATAACTTCGCTTCGAATACTTTCGTGCATAAAACGAATAGAAAAAGCAAGTTATTATATATACCCTTTAAATTCATACATGCAAAAAAAATCCTATAACATCATTGAGATAACGGGTGATGTTAGTACTTCATTATATAAGCCCCATCGCCTAGCATTCAATTTACATTATCTTATACCAGATATGTAAATATTTTATTTATAAAGCCCCATTTCCTAGCATTTTCAATAAATATACAATACATTTTTCAATTGTCTACATGAATCCTAGATGTTTTCCTAATTTTATTCCTTGTGGCGATTAATTTTTATCAATATTTTATTAATAAAGCCCCATTCCCAAGCATTTAAAATACATGTATAATCTATTTAAATATTGTCTATATAAATCCTTTATACTTTTTCTCCTATTTCATTCCTTGTGCTATCTCTCCGTGGCGATTAATTCCAAAAGAACAGGTACCAGTGGCTCATCTGAATTGAAAAAAAATAAATGCATTATTTTATTTTTGAAAAAAAAACATCTGTTTTAAAACAGAAGGTTTTATAGTAATTCTTGGTATAAATATGTTTACACGTAAAATAAACACAACAAATAATGCAACAGCTATAACTATAAATTTATATTCGCATAATGCTCTCTTTTAGCCACACACGTGAAAGCATCTTATTTATTCATGGGTTACCTACAGTAGAACCTCGTTGAACCGAACATCTCAGGAAATGGTTCGGTTTCACCGATTTTCGGTTTGTCCCAAACCAAATGTGTTCGGTTAAAGCAATAAATCGGTTTATCAGTGTTCGGTTAAACGTGTGTTCATTGTAACTCGTAATTGGTTAGGTTGCAGAACACCATATGAATGGGTATATGAATAACCATAGATTTTTAACTGTATATTTTTGATAAAGCGACATTTACATACCTTGTAAATTAAGCTTTGGATCATATAATTTCCTCTCTAATACATTGTCTAGAATCATACGCAATTCTTTGAAGATCACACCAGTTTTAGCAAATGCCTGCAAACAAGCCGATATCATCTTCATTACTGATACTATAACAAAATACTGATACGAATAAAATCTTATTTTCTACTAACTGAGTATGATACCAAGTCAATCACCATAGAGTTTAATTATTTTCATTCTTTACCAAAACCTTTGCTCCATTTTTGATGTTATATGAAACATAAGATATTGTGATTAACGTATGCTATTATTTTACAGGTATTATGTAGATATATATGCTACATGTAAATTATGTCTATAGCATTCTTTTAGCAAAAAAAATATTGTATAAGCATTCCGTTTTGTCACCTATTTTTAGAGCTTTCACAGAACTGCGTATTTAACTCACATATGGATGCCTTTTTCAGTAAATGGACACTTTTTACGAACTTTTGACTTTGAATAGACCAGTCATTTGTATATCAATCTTAATGATTTTTTTATCTCGGGGTAACTTAATTATTTGACATTAGGTGGCTAAACACAAAAGTATTGAATTCTTTATAATAAGAATGTGAGGTTAAGTTAAAGCATTGCATTTTTGGGAAAATTGATTTTATTCAAAAACAGAACGGACACTGGTCGTTATTTTACAAAAATAGGACTATAGAGCCAATAGTTTGATGATTTATGTTTTTTGTAATAGCGGATAGGATAAATTAGTTTTATTTAGCTCCCATTTCTCACAACAGAGTATATAGAGTAGATAGTATATAGCTTCAAACACAGCACAAAGCACATGGTCATGTATCTAGTCAGGTATGACTAGAACTAGTCTAGCGGTAAAAGATTAATGATAGGGGAATCAATATTGATCTATCTAAATAACTATTTCAAAACAATGTCTCTGAACATATTCTTATTGGTTAAATTGCAGGATGTCCATTATATGAGTCGAATTGGAAGTGCCCATTAATTGAGAAAGGGTTCTAAGTTATCCACTCAGACTTCACAAATATAAAAGCACTGTAATGCATGTCCTTCACTTTTTTACTGCGCTTTAACACATTATGGTCAAGTTGCACTGAAAAGCTAAATTGAGAGCCTCTAAAAACATATATGTTATATACATGGATATGCTGATAACATAAACCTTATGTACTTCACTTTATCACTGCGCCTTAACACAATGGGGTCAAGGTACACTGCAAAGATAAGTTCAGAAGGTGACAGGCAGTTTATGTCAGCACAACTATACAGATATCAATACGTTATGCCTTTATGTTTAGGTTTTATACCTTATTTTATAAGCACGTCGATGTTTCCTGTAATAGTCAAACGCACAAATACTCAGGAAGCAATTAAAGGCAACGGACATTGTGAAACATAAATAGTGACAAATAAACCTTCTTGATTCAAAAAGGGATATACCAAACAAATTGATGTAAACATAAAGGACGTTGATTATATATCATACAAAATGTATGATACATATAATAAACATGGAAAATCAATATTCGGGTGATTCGAATATTGACAAAGAGACGGAGGACAAGGACACGAATATTGAATTTCGAAAAGCAAACTTTTTGGACAGTGCACTTCCAGCTATACGTAAACCTAAACAATATAACGTCTCGAAGTTTCTTCGTGAGCTTTCCTCTAAGTATACGAATATAGATGATATAAATACTTGTATCTATCAACTAGACAAGCAGGTGCACGTTGATGCCAGTGAACCCAAATAAAATCACATTTACCGCGGTGCTGATATCATTATGAAACGATTAGTAAGCGTATTGGCGAAAGCGGATTCATTTTTTGAGTATACAAAGCTACGTCCAGCAGGAAGTATTCACTCAAATGTGAAAGTGGGATTGCCACACGAAACTGATTATCTATTGGAAGTACCCAAGGATAAAGCATTAAAAACAGGTGATGCATTCACATGGAACACATTATATCAAATGGTTTTAGCTTTTACAGAACAAGACAAAGCCAATTTAACTGAGGGTCTTCAACATTGGCTCATGCATAGTATAAAGCATCATTCACATATAGGAGGCCTTTGTATTTTGATGCAATGCCCTTCAGACGAAACCTGCTCTGAGATAGTCGGAGTTTCTGTGGATCTGGTCCCTGCATACGTTTTGACATATACTAATGACACCATATGCGATGAAGCATCTGCATTCTTACCATTCAGTTTACAGCAGTATGCCGAAAAAGGAGAGCTGTATCGCCTAATAACGGAAGATACGTACTGTGACACGGGTTTGATTGAAAATCAGATTATGAAAGCAAAAAGCGTGTATTTCGTGTTTTCAAGTTCTTGCACCAGAATCTGCATTCAGATGAAGCCAATATAGACATTAATGAGACAGATAATTATGGCCGTTTTCTTAACTTCACGGGTCTGGACGAAACATCGCGCCTCCGATTGTATGGATATAAGCCTCAAATCCGAAGTTATCGCCTTCGCCTCGTCTTTCGTTCCCTGATGCAAGCTGTGCACGGCACAAAAGAAGAGAAAGAGCTGACTGATGGTCGGCTTCTAATGTGTCTCATGGAACTGTTGAAACATCTCGATGATGGCAATGCAGTAATGATGCATCCGTTTATAGTAGCAAGTGAACCCATAATTTGTTTTCCTTGTGACTTCTCGGAGTTACATAAACTTCTCCAAAAAATGCGATCAAATGATGGACAGGTCAGCCTATTGAACTATAATGAATAAGAAGTAACCTTCAACACGCGATTTTAATCATTAGACTGTTAGCAATCTGCTATGTTCGATTTTATATGCTGTAGCCAGAGAGACCAAATGTGAATATGTATTGTCTAGATTTTTTTATCTTACATATCGTACTTATCGATCTGGGAAAAGATTTTGACAGAAAACGGTATAATTTTGCGTGTTTCTTTTTCATTTTAGTTTGAAAATGCATTTTCTTGTTTGAATTGTCAGGGAATTAGGTAGGAGAAAAGGGTTAGGCTCTAACCGATACTTTGAATTGGTCTTGAACGAATCATTCTCTTGATTCAAAAGTGAGCCTATAAACATGAATTGCATCTGTATGGTCAGATACTTTAAAAGCGCGATAAACGCCCTTGTGCATTTTTTTAATTAAGATCTATAGAGGCCTTTGCCCAATTTAGGAACGATCTGAGTCGTTGATAGATGTTTGAACTCTTGATTAATTTTCATTTCTTGCTCAAAAGTTATGATAGCAATTCCATATGATAGGTGTTCACCAGCTTTTTACATATCTATGAAATAATTTAGCTTGTATTGTCCGATGCAATTAAACATTATTGAGAATGACTCTGATTTTTACCCTATGCTTTTTTTTCTAGTTTTGGAACGATTTTTCGTGTGTATTACGACATTTGCCAATATGTATGATATGTTGATAAACTCAAATATAATAAACGTTATGAACACATGACTTATTGTCATAAAACTATTAGGTACAAGTATAAATTGACAAATATCATAATTTGAATCGATGTTTTTTCCGTGAATTATCCATTTCATTGACTATTTCTTTCTTGTTGAAAGCTGTATATATTGCCGGATATATATTCTAACCAAATCCTGAATGATACCCGGCTCTTAATACAGCTGACTTCTAAAATCCCAAACATCTTTACTTGAAGAGGTAATAACAAGAGGACCTGTTTTTTTTCGACTGATAGAGTCCCAGTACATTAGGCATTTCCATAGAATTATCTACTAACATTAAAGGAGGACAAAAATGGGAACGGAGTCTTTCTAGTAGACACTTGATCTAAGGTCAATTGTGTATAGTCGCCTTTCAATATTAATGTGTAATATGCCTCACAGAGTGTAATTAAGATTATCGTTCCAAAATTCAAAAAAGTTGGAAGGCTGATTATATTAACTCACTTGTGTATCACAACATTGTAATGTAACAAAAACAATTATAAAAATGGTTAGTTTTATTTTTGGAAAAGTATATACATCTATAGATATACATCTATGATTTTAGACACACATTTAGCTGTTTGTTTTTATATTCTTTATATACGCTAACTATTTATCAAATCGTTTCAGTATTGGGTAAATGCATATACATGCTTACCTCATTGAACATAAGTTAGTATACGTATTGTTTATGATATTTGTGTACATTTACGGGAAACTGTTCAAATAATTTGTTAATTTTAAGGTAATGAATAAGTGCAAGAAATACTTTCGAATGAATATTTCTGAAAATTGATTGTTTTGTCGCAAAATTTAGGAGAAAATGCGCCCTTAGTTTAAAAAACGCCAATTATATGCCCAACACTATATGCCCATATAATATTTTTGAAGAATAGAGTAATCAACACAAAAACAAGTGAACCATCCAAACTTGACAAATACAAGAGGCTAAAGGCATTTGATCCCCCTTGGACCTTCCACACATATTAGATTTAGCCTTGTCAGCACTAAACGAAATGTATAAAGAGCACTTAAAGATTACTGGTATGACAAAAATACTAGCATCACAACATCATTGGCGTCTGATTTTTTTCCGTCATTTTATAAGTGTTGCCATTTGAATAATTTTGGTCGATCGACATGAAACCCTGATGAGGCACAAGTTCAATATGTGGCTTTTTTATATAAAGTATGTTAGAGCTCTAGCTTAATTGGAACAAAATTTGTTGCCATGCCGTCAATCTGTTGTCGATCGACATAAAACCCTAAAGAGACACCAATCAAATATGTGGTTGTTAGGCATAAAACACATAAGAGCTCTGGCTTGATTCCTTCCTTATGTTCTGTCATTTCGATGGTTTATGGTTAGTTTCCATGCAACCATGGCTAGGTGAGACGCGACTTCAATATGTGATTGTTATGTATATGAAATACAAGAATCTAAGCTGATTAATTTCATAGCTGTATCGCTAATAGGAAAACAATTCGAATTGAAAATACGTTTGAAATATTTGAAAGAATTTGAAACCTACAATCTTCCTCAAACACACATGATGACTGTTACATGACTTAGTTATTGTGGCCGAGACGTTTCACACAATACTAAGTGGCAGGTGATGGACCTTGACAAAGGCTACTTGCATACATACTTATAATATATCTTATTATCATCCACATTTTTTTGCTGAATTAGATTTTTTAGCAATTGTCAGTGCGCCAGAATCAACAGTTTTCAACCGGTGGAGAAGAACTCTTGACGGCTTCCGACCTTAGATCATATGTATATGAAATGTTCAAACAATGGCTCCCTCATACAAAGTCCTGTTCACAAATAACATAACATCGAAAAATATCAAAATATTTACAACTTTTACAATGCTCGACAATTTTAAACCACTTGAGATGACACCTCATGACAAGGAACGACTTCAGACCTTGATTTATACGTATATACAATTTCAAAGCTCTAGTTCTTTCAATTCTTATACAAAACCCGCGTGCACAAACTACCCCATGTCAAAGGGAAAGGACAGACAGACAAACAGACGGGCGGACAGACAAACGGACAGCTCCAACCCTATATCCATCTGTTTTACTGGAGATAATTGAACAAACGGTATATTCACAATAACTCATTAACAATTGTCATAAGCTTCCATGGGGTGCTCCGGGGAGCATTCCGATTCCTTTATTGCTCATCAGTTTGCAATAGTTTGCATACTATATTTTTATGCATATTTTACGTGTCAAATGCATATGGAGCTCTGTGGGTCGGGTGCTAAAGTCGTGAGTCAGGGGCGGCATGACTCGGGGGTTGAATATATTATCATTGTGACGACGCATGAAATCGGCATTTCAAATATATTTGTTTTACATAAAAGCAAATGATTATGGCACTTGGAAAGTTTCGATCAAACATGCTGCATAGTCGAAATTCATAACTCAATTTGTGAGCATATCTCGGCTTGTTTTCTTTCTGTCTCTCTCACTATTTGTCTCTTATCTCTCTCGCTCTCTCTCTCTCTCTCTCTCTCTTTCTCCATTTCTCGCTCTCTCTCTTGCTTTCTCTCTTTGATATTTTGTACCGCGCTTTGATTAATAGAATTGATTGATAGAAAAGAAAATTTAATATCGCAATACGAATGCCATCGAAAACGGTCCTTATTCCTTAACAGTTGAAAAATATATCGAACCAGAATTTCGAAATGTTAAAGTTTATTAAAGTAAATTTGATGGATCACGGATTATTAGGATACAAAAACTGGAAAAGCTTGCCAAATGCCCACACCCTAAGACATATGGGCTTAAATAGTTTTATTCAATGTTGTTTATATCTTGCATGCATAACATTGACGGGTTAAAGTCTACTGAGAACCTAAAATGATCATTTCAGGCACACATGAGTTGCATTGGGGCCTTAACAGTTCTGTTAAATCAGGTTTACATCTGGCATGCAGAACACACAGTGGCGTGTTAAACGGGGTTTCAGAGAATAATAATTGTTAATACAAGCGTTTAGAATTTTGGCACTATTTTTCTCCACCTGGTGTTATAAAAACATGTTTTTTATCAGCAATAACACGATGGAAATTCGCAAAACATAAAAAATTGCTCCATTTTCGATTTTCGATTCTTTTCTTTCTACTCAAATGACTATATGTATAATGTTTTCCCTTGGTATTGCAAAAGAAAAATATGATAGTGTGATAACTTAAGCTATTATTTACAGGTTTAATGTACATATATATGCTACATGTGAATAATGTCTATAACATTCTTTTGGCAAAAAATATTGTGAATGCATTCAGTTGTGTCACTCATTTTTAGAGTTTTCAAAGAAGTGAGAAATTAACGCTTATATAAGTTAACCATTCATACTTCACGAATATAAAAGCACAATAACGCAAAGAACTAAGATTTTCAAGATTTTCATGTTTCCCAAAGTAAATATTCCTAAGCATACACAAAAATATACATGTATGTCATATACATGAATATGATGATAACGGAGCGCACATGTTCTTCACTTTATTTACTACGCCTTGACACATTGAGGCCTACTGCCACGCTATATTTAGAAAGTGAAAGGCAGTTTACGTCAGCAGAACCATATAGAGATCAATATTTTAAAACTGATAAGCATGTCGATGCTAGTTTGTCATAGGAAAACACACAATTCCCCTTTAAGGAAGCAATGAAACGCTGCGGACATTTTGAAACACAAATAGTGACAAATCAATCTACTTGATTCAAAAAGTTATTAAACAAAGCAAATTGCGAAAAAAAAAACATTTAGGACGTTCATTATACATCATACGAACTTTTAAATACATAAAATAAACATGAAAAATCGATATTCGGATGGTTCGAATGATGACAAAGAGAAAAAAAGACACGAATATTTCTTTTCGAATGGCAGACTTTTCGGACATATCACTTTCAGCTATAAAACCTAAACAATATAACGTCTCGAAATTTCTTCGTGAGCTTTCTTCTAGTCATACGGATATTCATGGTTTAAATACTTTCATCTATAAACTAGACAAGCAGGTGCACGTTGATGGCAGTGACACCAAATACAATCACATTTACCGCGGTGTTGATATCATGATGAATCGACTATTAAGCAATTGGCAAAAGCGGATTCATTGAGTATACAAAGCTACGTCCAACAGGAAGTATTCACTCGAATGTGAAAGTGGGATTGCCACACAAAACTGATTATCTTTTGGAAGTACCCAAGGATGAAACATTACAAACAGGTGCTGTATTCAACAAAGGCACCTTATATGACATGGCTTTAGCTTTTACAGAACAAGACAAGGTCAATTTAACTGAGGGTCTTCAACATTGGCTCATACATGGTATGAAGCATCATACGCATATAGGAGGCCTTTGCATTTTATTGCAATGCCCTTCAGACGAAACCTGCTCTGAAATAGTCGGAGTTTCTGTGGATCTTGTCCCTGCTTACGTTTTTACATATACTAATGACACCCTAAGAGATCAAGCATCTGCATTCTTACCATTCAGTTTGCAGCAATATGCTGGAAAAGGAGAGCTGTATCGCCTTATAAGCGGAAGTTACTGTGACACGGGTTCGATTGAAAATCAGATGTTGAAAGAGTTACCGGAATCAAAAAAGCGTGTATTTCGTTATTTCAAGTTCTTGAACCAGCATTCACATAGAACCAATATAAACATTGATAATGAGACAAATAAATATAGCCGCTTTGTTAACGTCACGGGTCTGACCAAACCAACGTGCCTCCGATTGTATGTATATAAGCCTGATATTTCGAGTTATCAGCTTCGCCTCGTCTTTTTCTACCTGTTGCAAGCTGTGCACGGCACCAAAGAAGAGAAAGAGCTGACTGATGGTCGGCTTCTTATGTGTCTCATGGACATATTGAAACACATCGATAATGGCGATTCGTTTATATCTTTGATGCATCCGTTTATAGAAGTACGTGGGTCCGTAATATATTTTGGTTACGACTTAACCAATGCAAGGTTACATGAAATTCTCGCAAATATGCGATCAAATGATGGACAGGTTAACCTTTTGAACTACAAACAATAAGAAGTCACCTTCAACAGGAGATTTTCATAATAAGTGTTGGCAATCGCCTATGGTCAATTTTATATGCTGTAGCCATAGAGACCAAATGAATCAGTGAATATCCTAGCGTTTCCTATAAATACACTAAAACAGGTTTTGATTGTCTATATAAATCCTATGTACTTTTTTTCCTATTATTAGCCTTGTGCTATCTCTCCGTGGCGATTATTTCCAAAAGAACAGGAACAAGTGGCTCATCTGAAATGAGAAATATTCTTTCAGAAATTTATTAAAAGCCAAAATTGTTAATTGATAAATAAATAAATAAATAATAATGAGGACAGAACTACACATCTGTATTTGCATTATATGGTCAGTGTCTTTCTTTTATCACACGTCAACCAATTATTTTATCCCTGCCTTACATGACTGTTAATGGGAATAATGCAGCAGTGAGCTAAACGGCTTTCAGGTCCAGGCTCAAATAGATGAGCGTGCATGTGCGTTGATTGTATGGTGTTTACACGCTAATAATCCAAATGCATCTTCAAAACAAGTTTTTGTTCATATAAAAATCGAGAATAAAAGCAAATCTAGGTCATTCATTTATCTTAAGCACCACAAAGACAGAATGTTCCTATAAAATGCAGCAAAAATGTGATTGTAGAACGCTTAGTCCTTTGTTGCCTCATACACATGTCATAAAACCGTTTCTGTCAAATCCCACGAGATGAGTTAACTGACCAGCAACGAGAGACTGTCTTATAAAACACATACATTGTTTATTCATGCGATTAATTACTTGCCGGGGGTATCATCTTACAACGTTGATTAAGTAAAGGAAGTTGAATCTATCTTATGTCTACTAATTTTGTAAGACAGTCCATGCTTGACTGATACAAATGATACTCAAATTGAGTTAATGGAATAAAATTGTAATTTTAATTAAATAAATGATGTGAATTTGGTGTAAAACGTTTCGTTATGGGAGAGTTATTCTATTTGACCATTTAAATATCACATAAATAATTCAATAAAAAGCGATATAGTAAATGTTGAGTTAATACGAAAATAGCATGAACAAAGCGAAATGGATACATAGACGGATTCAAAATTGTGAAACCTTCAATGTTAATCAATGATTTAATGATTATATCACTCATAAAAAGGGATACAGAATTTAAGAGTGGAATATTAGGCATGTAAATCTTGATGTTTAATCGTAACATTGGCATTCGCTTTCGACGCTCACATTTCATGTTATTATGTTTAAAGGGTTAAACGATCACCCACATCCCCTCCTCGGCGAAAATCCCCCCCCCCCATTTTTGCAAGCAGACGAAAATACCCCCTAACGTTGTTCTTGAATCATCGACTTACGTCACGCCTATAAATGACGTCATAACAACGTCATATTGCGACGCTACACAGGTAAGGTCAAACGTTCAACGTAAATGTTGGACGTCTTTTTAATATATTTGCATTATCTTTATCTTAAGACTAGGACTCGTCATCGTAGTTTGTTATCGAAGCGACGGCATATTCACGTGAAGAACGTCGCGACCTAAAATTGCTGTGTCATAGTTACGTTTTTTAATTATTCGATTTAAAGAGAATAAAAAAGTTTCATTTTGAAAAAAACATGTCATGGTTACAAGCGAGGGGATTCGCGTTCACCTGGGGGATGGGGGGATCTTTTGCCATAGAACCTGTTTAAATTTGCATATGCTTAAAGTTGTATATGCACTGATTGGGATTGTAGTCTGACAATCAATGTCATTGTGGAATATTAACAATCAATGTCATTGTGGAATATTAACAAGTGCCTCAAATTTGATTTATACAACTGACCATATTACTAAAACAAAAACGGCTTTCGTAATAATCAACAACCATGTAAATGTCTCTAAACGTTTCAGAAATATTCAGGTTTACTGAATAGTAGCGATATGTAAATGTTAAGCCGATATGTGTACGAAGTTGATATATTGATATATATTTCTATATATTTGTGTGTTTTCAATTTTGATAAAAAAATATATTCTTAGAAAACAATTCAATTATCATCAATCTATATTATCAATCATCAATCTTATTCAAATAATCGTTTGAAATGAAGCAACATCGTGAAAATTATAACAAATACCATACACACAGCAGCACTTAAAGCAAGCATGGACCTTTAGCCTTTTAGGAGCACCCAGCAGCTAAGTAAATCCGCCGATTTCCCATTGATTAAATTGCAGTTTGACACATCAATGAATCTCTTTGAAGCTGTTTAATTTTCATAAAGTGTGAAGAAATGTTACCTTGTAAATTGAGCTTCGGATCCGCTCTAATACATTGTCTAGGATCATACGCAGTTCTTTGAAGATCACACCAGTTTTAGCAAATGCCTACAAACAAGCCGATATAATCTTTCTTACTGATACTATAATAAAATACTGATACGAATAAAATCTTTTTTTTTCTACCAACTGATCATGATACCATGCCAATCACCTGAGTTTGTTTATTTCCATTCTTTGCCAAAAGCTCCATTTTCGATTTTTGATTCTTTTCTATCTACTCATTTAACTATATGTATGATATATTCTCGTGGTATTGCGAAGTAACCATATTATTGCGATAAATTATGCTTTTGTTTTTCAGGTTTAATGTAGATAATGAATGCTATATGTTAATAATGTCCATAGCATTCTTTTAGCAAAACATATTGTGTATGCATTCCGTTGTCACTCATTTAAGAGCTTTCACAGAACTACGTAATTAACTCACATATAGATGCGTTTTTCAATATATGGACACTTTTTTACGAACTTTTGACTTTGATGTCTCGGGGTAACATTATTATTTGACTTTAGGTGGCTAAACACAAAACCATCGAATTCTTTATAATAAGAATGTGCGGTTAGGTCAAAGCATTGCATTTGGGGAAAATGGATTTTTTTTCAAAAAACGGACAATTGTCGTTATTTTACTAAAAAAAAAGACTATAGAGCCAACAGTTTGATGATTCATTTTTGTAATAGCGGATAGGATAAATTAGTTTTATTTAGCTCTCATTTTTCATTACAGAGTCTATAGAGTAGATACTATATAGCTTTAAAAACAACACATAGCACATGGTCATTTATCTAGTCAGTTGTGACTAGAACTAGTCTAGCGGTAAAAGATTAATGATAGGGGAATCAATATTTATCTATCTAAATAACTGTTTACACAAAATTTCCCATATTCTTATTGGTTAAATTGCAGAGTGCAATTATATGAGTCAAATTGGAAGTGCCCATTAATTGAGAAAGGGTTCTAAGTTAACTACTCAGACGTCACGAATATAATAATATAAAGCATGTCCTTCACCTTTTTTACTGCGCTTTAACACATTATGGTCAAGTTGCACTGCAAAGCTCAACTTAGAGCCTCTAGAACCATATATGTCACATACATGGATATGCTGATTACAGAGACCATATGTCCTTCATTTTAACACTGCGCCTTAACACAATGGGGTCAAGATGTACTTCAAAGATAAGTTAAGAAGGTGAAAGGCAGTTTATGTCAGCATAACCATATATATATATATATCTCAATATTTAAACCTGTTTAGCATGTTTGCTAGTTTGTAATAGTAAAACACACAATTACTCTATAAGGGAGCAATAAAACGCTACGGATATTTTGTTTCACAAATAGTGACAAATCAATCTAGCTGATTCAAAAAGGAATTTTAAAAAATCAAATTGCTAAAATCATAAAGGACGTTCTTTATATATCATACAAACTTTTAAATATATATAATAAACATGGAAAATCAATATTCGGGTGATTCGGATATTGACAAAGAGACGGAGGACAAGGACACGAATATTGTCTTTCGAATAACAAACATTTTTTCTACAACTATAATGCCTAAACAATATAACGTCTCAAAGTTTCTTCGTGATCTGTCTTCTAGTCATACGAATATAGATGATTTAAATACTTTTATCTATAAACTAGACAAGCAGGTGCACGTTGATGCCAGTGACACCAAATACAATCACATATACCACGATGTTGATATCATTATGAAACGACTAGTAAGCGAATTGGCGAAAGCGGATTCATTCTTTGAGTATACAAAGCTACGTCCAACAGGAAGTATTCACTCAAATGTGAAAGTGGGATTGCCACACGAAACTGATTATCTTTTGGAAGTACCCAAGAATAAAACATTAAAAACAGGTGCTGCATTCAACAAAGGCACCTTATATGACATGGTTTTAGCTTTCACTGAACAAGACAAAGCCAATTTAATTGAGGGTCTTCAATATTGGCTCATACATTGTATAAAGCATCATACGCATATAGGAGGCCTTTGTATTTTGTTGCAATGCCCTTCAGACGAAACCTGCTCTGAAATAGTGGGAATTTCTGTGGATCTAGTCCCTGCTTACGTTGTGACATATACTAATGACACCCTTAGGGATGAAACATCTGCATTCTTACCATTCAGTTTGCAGCAATATGCTGAAAGAGGAGAGCTGTATCGCCTTATAGACCGAAGGCACTGTGACACGGGTTTGATTGAAAATACGATTATGAAAGAGTTACCCAAAAACAAAAAGCGTGTATTTCGTGTTTTCAAGTTCTTGAACCAGAATCTAAATGCACATCGAGCCAATATAGACATTGATAAGACATATAAATATGGGTATTGTCTTAACTTCACGGGTCTGGACGTACCAACGTACCTTCGATTGTATGGATATAAGCCTAATATCCCGAGTTATCAACTTCGCCTCGTCTTTCTCTACCTGTTACAAGCTGTGCACGGCACAAAAGAAGAGAAAGAACTGACTGATGGTCGGCTTCTAATGTGTCTTATGGACATATTGAAACATATCGATGGTTGCTTTCCTTATCTGGTCCATCCGTTTATTACCGTAAGTTATATGGGTTTTCCTTATCACCACTCCAAAGGAGGGTTACATAAAATTCTCAACGAAATGCGATCAAATGATGGACAGATCAGCCTATTGAACTACAAAGAATGAGAAGTCACCTTCAACTGGATAGTTTCATAATTAAACTGCTAGCAATCTGGTAATATCAATTGTGTATGGTGTAGCCAGATAGACTAAATGAATAAGTGAATATGTATTTTTCTAGTTATTTCGATCTTACATATCGAAATTATCGATCGCGGAAACGATTTTGACAGAAAACGGTATGATTTTGCGTTCAATTTTTTTTTTCAATTTATTTGGAAAATACATGTTTGTGCTAGAATTGTCAGGGAATTAAACAGGAGAAAAGGGTTAAGTTCTAACCGATACTTTGAATTGAGCTTGAACGAATCATTCTCTCCAATTGTCGATTTATATAAAAAAATGAAGGCGTTGCTAAATTCATAATGATCAAACATATATGTAGCTTTTCACATATGCACTATTCAATGTACATGTACATTTCAAGATAAAAAGGGAATGCCTATAATTAAATGCGTGTTCATTATTATTTTATATCTAACCTGTTTTTTATTTACAAAATGCAACAACTCAACCTAAAATAACTTTTTTTATTTGCGAGAAAACTTACTAAGACTCGAGCAATGTTCTGTTTTCATTGATTATTAGTCTTCTTTAAAAACTATATATGCATTTAAGCCATAACGCCCACAATCTATATTGAATTTCCAATAACAACATTCGGATAGAATATAACGTTCTATATATGCTAGCATTTCATTAAAATGCCTGTACGTGACTAGGAGTTTAGGAGCTTAAAACATCAAGCAAATCCTAGTCAAAAAGTCCCCGAACATAAAGTCCCTCTGATATAAAGTCGCGATTTTGGCAGCAGATAACTTTATGTCCTCAGGTAAAAATATAATTTACAAATGTTAATTTGAATTTTTATTCCATGCATTATTAAAATTATCAAGTCTTCAATAATAGCTTATCGTTATATTAAATTATATTGAGAAATCAAAATTTTATTTTACACTTGGGACTTTATGTCCTATGTTGCCATCATCGGGGACTTTATGTCCGGGGACGTTTTTGACCGGATATCTTATCAAGCATGAAGCCTGGTTTTTAATATCGTCTAGACCTTTAACATCGGACCCGACGTGAAGATTATTATTAAAAGGTGTATTACATGTAACAATGAAAAGGTCAGGGATGCATGATTACCTGATTGTTTAATTATATAGATGCGTGGGCAAACATGATAAATACATTTCAATGATTTTTATCAAAAAATTTATCTACAAATTTTATCTTATCAACAAATGTTATCTTAAATTAGACAACAAGAACAATAAAAACCTATAATTATAATAATAATTATTACTTTTAAATTTGTGATTTTTGTTATTCATTTTAAATGTCTACAATATTTAGCTACATTAACTGCGCTTTGAATACCTTCGTGCATAAAACGAAAAGCTGTAGCAGGTTATTCCCCGGGCCCTTTACATATATACATGTATATTCTATGTCGCAAAAGCGATTTAACAAAAAACTCAAATAACAAAACGTTTTAGATAATCTTTTTCAAAAAATAATTATTATTAACATTTATTTATTTTTAATGTTTTGTTTTTCATTTTAAATGTCTCGATTTAGCTACGATTACTGCGCTTTAGAAACCTTTGTGGATAAAACTAAAAGAGAAAGCACGTTATTGCACGGGTTCGTTGAAGTCATACATGTATATCCAAAGTCGCAAAAATGATTCAACAAAACATCCCATAACATCATTTAACCGTTTGGTAATGTAAATATTTCATGATATAAGCCCCATTGCCTAGCATTCAACTAACATTATCCAGTGTTAAATATGTGAATCTTTTTATTAATACAGCCCCATTCCCTAGCAATTCATATAAATATTCAATACATTTTTTAATTGTCTATATGAATCCTATAAACTTTTTCGTTGTGCTATCTCTCTGTAGCGATTAATTCAAAAACAACAGGAACAAGTGGTTCATCTGAAATTAGAAAAAAAAACATGAACATTAAAACTTATACGATTCTTTGTTATAAACAACATTGATCATTCAACAAAATATTGATCAAAAAGTAGTCATTTAAGTTATTCATGTCATTAATATGTTCGCAAAATGATGTGCCAATTAGTAAGCATTATCTTTTTTTCGAGATATGAGTTGATTAATTTAATCGAAGAATGTATCAATAACTCTTCTTTTTCGAAAAGCGCCAACAAAATTTACCTTTTGGATCATATAGTTTCCGCTCTAACTAAGACCTTGTCCAGGATCATACGCAGTTCTTTGAAGGTGACTCCAGTTTTAGCAAATGCCTACAAACAAGCTGATATCATCTTCATTACTTTTGCTATGACAAAAATACTGATACGAATAAAATCCTGTTTTGTTTCTACCAACTGAGTATGATACCATGGCAATCACCATAAAGTTTAACTATTTTCATTTGTTGCAAAAAAAAAACTTTGCCCCAGTTTTAGTTTTTTCGATTCTATTCCATCTACTCATTAAAACTAAATGTATAATAGTTTCTCGTGGTATTGCGAAGGAAACATATGATATTGTGATAACTTATGCCATTATTTTACAGGTCTAATATATATA
>LQRL01097723.1:16190-34163 GCA_001703475.1 Hydroides elegans | reverse complement strand
GACATTCGCTGAGTGAACCAGCGTATGTTGACATTGACTGAAAAATTCAGCGATTGTCAACATACGCGGTTTTCACAGATTGACTACCACATATACACATATAATAATCGCTATAATAAAAGATATTTAGAGTTATATCATATTATAAGGTTAGATTTGATAATTATTTATACATGCAAATATAACTTTGATTCCTAAAAACAACATTGTTTCGGCTCGTAAATTTGATATTTTACGAATAATGTCAATTGTTTTCTACAAGTTTCTTATTTTGCAACATTGGGGACACAATTTACACCTACGTTTCAGCAAAAATTACGCCGCTACATGATATATTAAGCTCACTATTCAATTTTTAACAACCCCACCCTCATGTTCTCCCGTCTAACTCAATGCATCTCAATGCTAAAATGCGAGCTCTTTGCCTCGTGTTTATGGCATGTAGTGCAAAACTGGTCTTAACGCATAAGGGGTATTAAGGTTCCCTTTGGTCTGCAGAAACTGAGGGACAGAGTGCTGGACTTCAACATGTGGTCAGTATGGGATACTCTTGGAAAATGGGGGAGGTCAGGGTTTCGGCCTTCAGGCGTAGATTGGAATGTGGTTTGCGTTACGGTTCCTTTGTGAAGCTTGTGTTTCTGATGATTGGTTCGTAATGGTGGGTTTTATGGTTCATGAAAGACAGTAAGCAAATTTATTCCCAGTACGGAATTGTTTTTGCCCTTATAGTAAACAAGATCTTTGCAAGATATTGATTCCGTTTTTATGGAGGCAGTGACAAACATGAATCTATTTTCATCGTGGTAAAAGAGGTAGGATCGACGACTATATTCCCACATAAATCATGCCATTCCTATTCATTCATTCGCACTACGCCTTTCATATTTTTTGGCAGCGACATGTCCTATATTATCATTTGTCAATATAAATTCTCATCCCAATATATACCACATTACACAGCTAAATTCACCATATTTAGCCACTGCTGTGTGATGTTCCAAGTGCCAAAATTGTCACATTATAGGCGACATATTAGAAGGGCCATTGTCACTTAATCTTTTTCACCAAAACACCATGTTTTCAAAATTCCACTACATTAGTTTTGAATAGTTCAAACTGTCTCCCTAAATATTTAGTTGCACAGCATTGTCAGGTCACCAGCAAGTGTCACCTCCAATGTTGTGTCCTTCTGGTTTTGTTTTCTCCTGTTGAGGTCATGGCGTTTCATGGGCTTTATGCGATTTTTTCACAAAGCAACAAAAGGGAAAGTTAAAATTTGAAAAGAAACAAACAATTTAACATGCATTATTAACGAAATATATAATGGTATCGAAGGCGTATCTTTTGCAACATTGTGCCATAGATTTTCTACAGTATTTCAACCTAATGGCCGCAATTTAAATTGATGTCAAAATGCTGGTTCTTTTTATAGCGGTCAAAAGTAATGACTATGGTAATTTTGATTGAATAAATATATAGGTCCATTTTTTCCCAATTTACATGTCTATTTCCATTTATTCCACTCCAAAACGCATGCTCGGTGCAAGCCTGCCATGATCATAACTGAATCTATTCATGCCTTTCTATGAGTGCATTTATAATGCAAAAATGCATATCATATATATTATGCACATAATAATATATCAAACTCTACATCAAACCCTTGAACCCTCAAAGCGCCCTTTCTTCTCATTCTCACAGCATTAATTTTACATAGGGCATGGCTTCACATGAGAGAACATTTTAGCGACGACGAACGATCAACACATGAGGGAAAGACCCCTTTCCACTGTGACCCGAGGGGCACTTTCAAGCAGGATTCCCTCCTACTTACGACATTCACACCAAACAAGAGCAAAGAGGAGGTTGGCGCTATTGATTTTCGAGAGTTGGATTGCCTCAAAATGCAATGTGCAAAAGCAAAAGCAACAGGGTTTGCTTGGGAGTTTTAGTGCAGGGTTGTGGTATACGGGAGGCTTTTATATCCTCCTAGTCTCCATATTGGCGAAATGTAAATGCTTGGCTCGGTCTGTAATCTCTGTAGACTGCGAACTGGAAATCGAGATAAGCATAAGCTGTGATTTTGTGAGTATGATTTGCCGATGACAGAACCATGTAGGGACATAGGATCAAGTCTCTCTTAAGAATGGCCAACTCGAGCTCAATGATTAAGAAGGAACGACAACATAATATCATCGTGACCATATTATAAAGTCCAATCCACAACATTGCAGTCATGAGTTGCCAACAACTCCGTCCTATAAACTGCCATTCTTGTCGTCCTGAAATAGACTGAGCTCTGTACATAAACGGGCTCTTTGACCTAAGCGACGTCGCAGCAGCTTAGCCTTGGTGGCATCAAACCGAGGCATTCAAGCAACAATAAAGACTTCCTGGTTGGTGACTTTGGGGTTTTAAAACCAGAGACCTTGCTTGCATCTTATAAATTGTGTAGATGTATAACAAAGGACGGTTATTTTACTGAGAGGTCAGTGTAACGAATAACAAAAACAATGATAGTGTTCTTTTTAACATACCAAATGTCATGTCTTACGTCAAAACCATACAATTTGATTACGATTCGCAGACATCAGGAAATTAAACTGTTTAAGAAAAGTGGAATTAGCGACCTGGCATTCTGTTCCTTACTTAAAAACCAATCAACAAAGCCCCAGCCTCCTTCCTGTGAGTGATACATGTAACAGCATTAGCAAGGAAATTAAATCAAACACTTCTACATATGAACACTTGATATGAACCAAATATGACGACAAAGTTTAAATGTGAACGACCTCCATATTATATTGTTGATCCAGCTCTATACATGAGGTTAAAGCGGAACTCCAACTAGAGACCACCTTAACCTATAGAATCTCATACCCCGGCTTAGCCTTAGCTAAAACCCACAAAACAATCACAATTTAAGGACATAGCTTCTCCTCGGGAGGACGCAGGTGGCGGTGGTGACCGTCATATGAAAACAAACTCGTGATCACATCGCGGCGCAAACATACTTGTCAGTTTTGACTCTGGTTTTGCAGGACATAGTCTCTCGACTGGTGTCGCAAGCGACATCTCAACAAGGGTCTGAAGTAGAGCAATGAGGACTGTTGGCACCATTTATGTATATTGGCTCTTGTGTTGTCCAGAAGGTCTTAACAATGAATATGTCGCAATTCTACAACCTGGATAGAATGGAACACTATATACCACAGTAATTTTCCCGCATATGAGATAAATTTATATCTACCTCACTTACTAATTCCATCAAAGGGACCTTCTTCATCTTATCAACTATTATGGAGAACCCCAAAATCAGGCTGAAAAGAGAAGTGGGGCATCAATGCAATACCGAAGCACCGGAGACCAAATCCATTAATCAAAGTCAGTGCCCAGATTCAGGGACAGGCCTCTTCCTTCTTGCCTTCAGTTGCTAGACATCATGACTTGATTTCGGATGTTTTTCTTTTTTCGTGTTTTTTTTTTCCTCCACTTGGAAATTGGAGCAGCCTTGGATGAGCAGAATTTTAAACAGGACTCTTTCTTTTAGCAGGGGTCGACCTCAAGACATTTTTTATGGAAAGATAGATTGGGTAAAATATTAACGAAGCATCTAAAAGAAACAGGAAAATGGCCTACATGTAAATGTCCAACACCTCAGTGATGTCGCTGTACAGAAAAACTACCAAAAACCAAAAACATGACATATAGAATGGATTGTTACTGTATATAGTATTTGCTGTGAAAGAGTAAGACGAGGACATTGTGACCCCGAAAGAATAGGCGCCATGGAATCGTTGAATGAGGATACAACGTTTTGTGGAGGACCAAATCCACAACACAGACAAACAATTAAGGAAACAACATCATTTTCCAAGGCGTGATAGGACTAAATTAGAACTAGATTCCTCATTAGTTCGAAACCTATTCAGATGCATGTGTTTCTCACATAACATACAACTAAACGCATCAATTAAATTGCTCTGTATATATTGTATACATTTTAAGAATTGAAATCGATTTAAATGAACCTGAAATACGAGTTTCGACCTCCAGCATGCAGTAACGTTCTCACTGTTTATCTGGTATTTAATAAACATAATCGACCATGCCCTTTAAATGATACATCGCTGTAATCTAAGACACCAATCGATTCAATTCAATCTTCCTACTATTGAAGCTCGGTTCTCCATTTTCACGCATTTGGTTTCCGAGATGCGGGGATCCGATTTCGAGAAAAGAGAAAAAAACTGCTACAGGCAAAATCCCGATTAATTAAAGCAACGCGAGTAAATGCAATCAATAGATGCAGAGTTTGCCTTGCAAGACTTAGTGCTCATTTGAATAGATGTTGCACAGGCCGCAAAACAAGAACTCTGAAGTTGCCAATGGCGAACGAGAGACAATATATTTGATTGCAAACATAAGCATAAGTTTAGCAAAGTTATTCTTAAACATACTTCAATAAATTAAAGACCGAGATGAAAAGATTGATCAGGTCTGAATGAGCAAGAGGTCCTAAATTTCGCATCCAAACAACCCATAATGGTAGATACATGAGAATACAGCTGATTTACCGATAGTTCCATAGCCCGAGGATCCACAATAGCAAACAAGGCAGCAGTAGCAATGAATCCCAATGCAAGAGTGCAGCGGGCCTGTTAACCAGGGTTAAACAACAATCACGCCTCACTGACAGCTTAGCCATCGATTTTCGTTGCGTTGACCCGTTTTTTTTTCTTCTTTTTTTTTCACAAGTTGCAGCGACAAATATAGAATTCTACACACAGTGGCCCTGAAACAAGGCAAAATGAAGGGGAGCACATACAATAGTAAGAGAAAATTGTAAGGAGACCGAATAGAAGAAATGTTGCGCATAGGGATTTCTATTTGTACAACGATGCGACTCAGTTTTAATGAAAGGCAGCACTAATCAATGCTCGCATCAGAATGACTATCAATGGATTATTCCCCTTTCCAGACGACACCTGATAAATCCAAAAGGGGTGGATTTGCAAAATGGTAAGCATAGATGCGACTCACTGTGCGAATGAATAGGTCCTAATCAATGTGACTCGTCCCATGTATCCAACATTTACAGACACATGTCTTGCAACAAAAAAAAAACGAATAAAAATGGCTTGTCTAAGGGGTTATTCCTATACGGGATGTTCGAAGCATGCCCCATCTTTGATATATTTTCAGACACAGGTCCGACAAGAAAATGGATAAAGCCATTCGGTCTAGAAGTCTGGAAGGGGTGATTCCTACGCGGAGTGTTCGAAGCATGTCCCATCTTTGACATACAGTAAATGAAGTTATTGAGCAGAACATCAAACCGAGTGAAATGCCACTCTTGCCACAGTAGAAGTGAGCACATGAAATTACATTGGAAATGTCAAGTTGGCCCGGAAAATAAGCAACAAATTTGGAAAGAGCGTTCATACAATGTGCTTTTTGGTGCGAATATGTGAAATAATCTGTCTATGAATACACAAGTCGATTCATGGATTTATGAAACAATACGATTCATACATTTCATATGAGTGTTGTCACAGTTTGTATAAATTCGAGGATCTAGTTATCGAAAGAACGTAGGGCAGGCCTACGGAAAGCTCGTCTTTTAGTCTCCACTAATATCCATTTTCCACCAACATCCTCCAGTTCTCACACTAGAAAGCCCTAATTAACATGCATTAAACGCAGTTACCCCTCCATGGAATTGGGTGTATTAACTCTCAAGGTTGCTTTCATACCCAAACATCCTCCTTTGCCCATTCGAAACGGAGGCTTTAGAGATGATTCGCACCATATTTCGTTGCCAATGACGTGAACCTGTCGTTACCATAGAAACGTGAGTTTGTCCTTTCCATTAAGCAGGCTTAACACGTAACGGAGTGAAAGAAGGGAATACAGGCTAACAAATTAAGGTCCCAGAAATCCCCAGAAGAGGGGATTTCGCGACCAAAATATACAATGTTATATGCTATTCCGCAAAATAAGACAGTTTGCAAGACAGGCAATAGCCGTTTTGACATGAAATATTTGAAGAGTATGACCTAATCTATAAGGGTTTGGAAGGCAAAAGTAATTTCAAATGTGCTTTTATACCATGCATTCAGCCAGGATATTCTTGTGTGAGCCTTCACCAGACAATTTCGATCCCTGAGCTTGCCCTTAGGGCTCTGCAGCTACTGCAAGTTGTAAAAGATTGTCTGGTTGTAGAACAAAAGAGAACGCATCAAACTCAAAATTTACTCAACATTGAGCATTGAACAATTTGCAAAACAGAAGCAACTGTTTGAGAGTTGAGAAAAATTCACACATAAAATAACATGCAACAAACGCGTTCAACATGCTATTGAGCCGACGGGCATTTTGTTCAAGTTGTCTTATCATTCAAATGACTAGGTCAAGGACGAACAGATAGCAAATTGAAAGAAAGATATTTTTAACAGCACAGAATATACATACTTCATATCTTCTTATAAATGTGAACTCTTCAAATATAGTGAAAATTGAAGTGAATCCATTGTTTACCATAGCAAAATTCAAGCCTAAGAAATATATCAAATGAATCCAAGAAAATAGCATCGAGTGGTACAAAATAATAAAAGAATGTTTCAACTTAGTTCAACATTCTCGAGAATCGTATTCGTGGAATCATCGCCGTAAAACACCTGTTAATTTGAACAAAAATAAAGAGCCGAATCTTTTTCGATCCAGATAACAAAACCAATTCGCACGTCGGAAATCTTGAAGCTAATCACTTTTTTTTCCACAAAACCACGCCTTTTATACAATGAAATGCGCTCAAATCAAAGTAAACAGGTGTTCCGATTGAAGACAAAGTTCATTAAAAGAGATTTTCTAAAACATTCATATTTCATTTCAAATTAATATCCAACTTTAATAGTGGATGCTCTAAAAAGGCCGATGGATATATCGGTTAAAGATAGCCTTTCTTTCATGCAAACCTGCCATTGCCAACTATCAGACAACCTACATGCCCCGATTATCGCTAATATTATCACTAACTATCTTTTTCAAAACATAAGACACAACATAAGGGTCAGAAAAACGTTCTCAATTAGAACATCTAATCGTGAACACTACCTTTTAAGCCAGCCAATTATAAATGATTTTCTATCAATAGCAAGAGGTTGGACTGATAATGTTTTGCCTGGCGGATCTATGTACCTTTCATATCAATGTCTAAAAGAGGACTGATAAACTCAGGAAAGTGTGTTTTGCACCTGCATATTTTCGTGAAGACCTATGATGACTTAACGCTAACCTCAATTAGCTTTTGTTTCGATATCCGGTATGAGCGAATCCGTCTTTTTGAAAAACCCTTTTTGAAGTGAAGAATAGGGGTACCAGGTTAATTTATTAACGTCCCGATGGAGACTTCCGAAACACTCTTACCCTGGACATAAATACATCTTTCTATTGAGCAACTGTCTAAAATAACATAAAATTTAAAATCAAATGAATAATGCAATGGAGATTTATCCGCTTGAGTAACCCCCCGAGACAGGCGCCAGTGTCAAAATAGTTGCCTGAGGGCTCAAAAGGGAGAAGTCACGCGGGTTTATCAATCTAGATCATAATGAGTTGTCACGGTACCCTGCTTGAGACCGAAAGCCAGCTGATCTTGGACTGGATACCTAAACGCTGCAAAATAAAGCCCTGTTGCTGGCACATGATCAGATAAGTGAATTAAAATTTGAAAGTGTGAAATCGGAAACGTTGCATGTGTTTTAATTAACAATCTTCATTAATTAGTCTATTGTTACAGCGACTGCAGTCAGGTAACATCAGCTGTCTTTAGGGGTTTCATCGCCTGATTAGTCAAATGATAAATTGAAAAATTTAATACAAAACTTTCGAAAGATACGTTTTTATAAAAGGTTTAAATGACACACGTCGATGCAGGATTAACCATTCGAAACCTTTACTTATAAAGAAATGTGATAATTTACCTCATTTTTCGAAGAGTATATCTACCTTCATTTTCAAAAGATTCAGCTTAACAAGAATTGTGCCACAAGGATAGTATCTTACCTGCAAATGAAAATACGAAACATGAATATATTGTATATACATCTTTTTGTAATCAAACACAAAGGGACATAAATACGTAAAAAGTCACAGCGAAGGTATAACACCTTTGTTTTTCGAAGAGTATATCTACCTTCATTTTCAACTTATTCAGCTTAACAAGAATTGTGCCACAAGCATTGTATCTTACCTGCAAATGAAAATACAAAACATGAATATATCGTATAATTAAACACAAATGGGCATAAATAAGTAAAAAGTCACAGCGAAGGTATACAACCTTTATTTCTCATATACTGGGAGACAGGGAAAATATACTATCCTTTTTTGAAGGTAAAATCTGAGAACAAACACATAAATTTGGCATTGGTCGAGAGACGTAAGGTTACTTATGGTAATCCATGCGATACTTCCAAAAAAAAAAAGATTCATGGCATCACACAAAGTCAGCTATCGCCAAATCCTATCTCGGTCCATGTACTGTCCCAAATTGTTCAGCGAGACAAAAACGGGAAATACTTTTTTAGACCAGCAGCCCTACTCTTGTAGATGAAGCCATAACAAACTCAAGTTCTCAAGAGGCAGAGATTATCCATCGTAAGATAAGGTGCTTCCACAAAACAAACAACACTAGATAAGGGATCAGAACAACACCCAGTTATAATGAATCACGTCATGGTCGATGGAACTGTAATTTATATTATTCTTTACAGGGTGTAGCATAAGCCAGAATTCTGCCTCGGTAATTTTTCGAGGGTACCTGAAAATCGCCTCGGAAATTTTTCGAGGGTACCTAAATTATACCTCGAAAAGCTCAATTTCTACCTCGGTCATTTTTCGAGGGTACCTCAATTCTGCCTCGGTAATCTTGATTTACCCTCGAAATTACCGAGGGTTTCGACCCTTATGCTACACCCTGACTTTATGTGTATACCTATAAAAGAACCTCGCTGGATCCAGTACAAACGGACAAACAATGAGAGCTCCCAAAACATGGTATGAACTGAATATCAAGTTATAGTAACCAGGGGTGCACCTTAGGATTTATGGTCAATTCGGCCCTTCCCCAACTCGGCCCCTACCAACTCGGCCCCTATCCTTGGTCGATTCGGTCCCTCCTTTAACCAACTCGGCCCCTCATGTCTGGTCAATTCGGCCCCCGTATTGGTCGATTCGGCCCCTAGCTTTGGTCGATTCGGCCCCTTACAAAAACCTATTCGACCCTTTCCAAAAACTTATTCTGACCCTTGTAAAAAATCGGACTCTTGCGAATACTTATCCGGCCTCTTGTAACACTTATTCGGTGCCATGTAAAAAAACGGCGCATATTTACTTATTCTACACCCGTTGTATTTGTATGTAAAGATATAATTACGAGTTAAAATACATTTTGTTATATGTGTGATTACAAGAAAATATTTATTTTTCGTTTTAATCCTGAATATGCTGGCTTGAACTTTGTATTCTTATTGAATTCTCTGCAATTTATTTGAAGCGTTTTAATGATTTTGTGAATTGACATTCTGTCATATAAAGTATCCATTCATTTACTATATTACAGATGTAATATGGTGTGATATGCTTCTTAAATATTTTCTTAATTGCGTGAAAGATAATGCGAAATGAAAAACATGTTGATGCCACACCAACATTTAAAATTCATAAATGAGAAAAATAGATGTCCCCTTTATCTCCAGTATCATTCAGAATGCTATAAATGACATTAATCCCTGTTGACTTAAGTCGCAATTGAGTATATGTGTTGTTTGCATATATGTTTCTTTAGTGAGGCTTCTGTCATGCTTAATTGCAATTACGAATGACAGTTACATGTAACGCATTGAGTTACATGTAAGTAGCACTGATTAAAATCCGAGAGACATCAATTATCACAGTTGAAGTGATATCATATTCATGCAATAGAGGATAAGAAAATACATGAAAGGCATTCAGTTTAAAATATATCCTTTCAATTTAATGTAAATGCATATCATTAAAAAAAGCTTAACTAAAACGCAACACCTTGTCAATTTTCATATTTTAATGTCAAAATAATTGTGAAATCATGTTTTCCAACCCAAACAAATGTGTGATTACATTTAAAAAGAGGCCGAATCACGAAATCTTAGGGGCCGAATCATATATCGGAGGGGCCGAATAGGGGCCGAATCGACCAGACATGAGGGGCCGAGTTGGTTTTTTAGGGGCCGAATTGACTGCTAAAAAAATGGGCCGAATCGACCAATTATGGGCCGAGTTGGTAGGGGCCGAGTTGGGGAAGGGCCGAATTGACGAATTACCCACCTTAGCGGTTGCACATGCAATCGTTGGTTTACCTGTCCAAACTGCAAATATACAGTGAATGATAATTACGCTACAATACCAGGTATACGATACATGTTTATAAATATATATATATTTGGCCTTTATAGACAGAACACGTAATCAAAAGGTAAGTATTACCTATACACGAGTCATTATAAAGGATTGAAGACTGACTTAAGACAGCATGACTGGGAGACAACCTGAAGCGTTAAGTCCAGTAAATCACTGATCCTATTAACCACTAAAGTAGAAGAAATGCATTCCTCCGACATGACCAGCTAGTTAACATCCACTGTGAAAAACCATTTGCAGCCGATGTCTAAGATCATCAGGATGATAGACAATGTATCAAAAGAGAACATATATCATGTTTAATCATCCATGAGTTGCGAGCAGTTTTTCTCATCTGCACTGTAGGAGCTGAAATGATATCCGCCTGACCAGTCCAGATTCAGGAATAATCAGAAGTAAAATGGCTGTTATCGGTATAGAGTACATGATAATTATGGGGTCGAGCATGTGTGGTAAAATGAGTAATCAATGCACATGTATGTCCCGTTACATATGTCATAATCCCTTTTGACTTGCTGCGAAAAGCAAACGACACAATTATCTGACTATCGACATACACAGGCGAAAAAATAACATATACAGGTGTATATATGATTGAATGCATTTATATGTTATAAATAAGAATCCACACAAAGTGTTTGTCATGTGATTAATTGAAAAATATTTTCAAAGATAAAACCTACATTGGAATATAATTTGTAAATATAACTTGAGGGCGCGAATATATTTTCGGTTGACGATCGTGTCCCGAAACCTTAATGTCGGAAATGATTTCATAACGCCCCCTCCCCCCCCAAAAAAAGTATTAAACCTGCCAAATTCTTGTAATGAAAATGAATATTATGTTATTTCGAATACCGTTCGAAATTATAGGACTTACACAAGTCTGATTGAATTGAAAATCCAATCTCATGTCAGAAAATGATTATTGACAATGACTATCTATCATACAATTCTATAACTGACTCTTTGTATGTACTACCGACGGATCAAGTATCCTATGGGCGTATTTATAGGTCGGTTGGTGAGGTGTGCCATTGGCTTATGAACTTTGTTCCATTTCTACCTCTTGTTCATAATGATAATACAGATAGCTGCCCTTGGATATCTTACGGGGTTTTTGCCCTCGTACAAGTACAGCACCCTCGACACAAATACTCGTAGACAAATGGCCGAAGATTTAATGATCTTGATAGGTTTAGGTTAGACGTCGTATGACATTACTTCACCACGCATTCGCCAAGTATTTGATTAATACATTTTTGAACATAGTTTGAAAACCCCTCGAGCTGCTCTGATGCTATTCTGTAGTTTTAGGTAAACCATTCCAATCGAGAATGGTATTTGGAACAAAACTATATTTGAAAGTGTCCATACGAATATGAAGCTGTTGAAAAGTATTGGGATGGTTTTGCCTATTGTGTCTATTGGGGTTATGGACTATGGAGGTCGTTTAAAGGGAGGGCCGTGGTTTCGGATAGGGCTTTAAACATGAGAATTAATCTAAATTTAGCTTTTCTACGTGACCTAAGGCTATTAGGTTTTATCCTCGGTTGTATCCTTAACCTATGTAATCCTCTGTAGTGTTTATGTAAATTATCATATGCGACCCGGAAACGAAGCGAACCGGGTCCATTGACTATTCTCTGGCTGAGGATATCAAAATGTCGATGCAAGTTGTTTTAAACTTGGCGCAAATATACACTTAAATATTACCTGATCGGGACACAGCTACTGTGAGTATACTTAATATAATCCAATAACTATTCTTCTCCATGATGTTTCCTTTTTGTTTCATTAAAAGAGTTATTAATGTGTTGTTTAAATTTCACAGGTAAATTTCTTTCTCATGTCGACCAGAGACCAATTAGTCATATAATTGAATAGAAAAGTAGTCCAAAATGTTAAAGAAAATATAAAATTAAATTATTTGAAACTCAAAATATTCTTCCGTTTAATCGTAAGAAAGTTAATCAATGCTTATGTTTTATTTGTTTTTTGCAAAATGACAAAACAAAAATAGTTTGCATTTCAAATCAGGCGTAGTAATCCATGAATTATAAAAACAATAAACCAAACTGCTGAGAATCATAAATATATAGGACACCAGTTCAAAACTCTTTTATCCCGAAAAAGTTTATTTATTGTCTCTGAACACACCGCTTGTAACTGTTATTTTAACAGTTTGCAGAATGTTAAAAAAAAAGGTGGACACTGTATGGAGATGAGACTCAAAACACCAAAAACACTTTATAATCACACTGTAGAATAGGACAGCCGATTTTTTTTTTATAAATGACTGTCTGACATTACATGAACAAACAACTGACCATAAACATTTAAATAATGATAGGACGTCTCAAGTACCAGATTAATCATTAATTTACAAGTATTGTTCATGTTCCTACATTGTCTACTGAAAATCTAATGCGAAATCCATGTAGCTAAATGCGACTGAATAAAAGCTGTGTAAAAAAATGACATAATCGTTGTAATTGTGATCAATTGTGATTGTGATCATATAACGTGCAGGTTCCTATGCATCCAAAACGAATATATATTAAATAACATTTGATCAAATGCTTTATATATGAAGGGTACTCCATGACACCTTTTACAAAAGGTTGTTAAATCACCTTTATACAACATTACAATAACGAACAGCAACAAAATAATGCTTTTTGAACATAAATATTTTTGCAAAAAAGTGTTCATATTTTCCAAGCCAGCTGGGCGTTTTTCCTTTTCTAGTCAGCTTGGAGCAGAAAGGGAACACCTTTTGATAAATTATGAATATTGAATAGAACTAACTTACCTATAATTACAGTTTATTATACAATTGCAAGCAAGTTTTAACCATTTTGAACTAATAATTCTCGCTAATTATAACGAAAATTGAGAAAATATCGACAAAAGTGTTACTCAAACTGCCAAAATCTCCAAGCTAGAACGGATTTTTTCCAACTCTACAAGCCAGCTGGAATTTGGTGGGGGACAGCTCGTGAAGTGCTCTTCATATATCAAAGCACATGGAAGCTTGATTGAAACAAACAAGGAAATTAGTGATATTCATTTATGAAAGTTGAATGTATGTTATAAGTTATCTTATAACATAACGTAATAGCCTAAATCATTTTCATGCAAGAATCAAGTAATGTCGGAAAACAAAACAACAAAAACAAATATAGATTAATGTAAAAAATGTAACGTAAATCTTTGCCTTGGAATCATGGATATCGCGCGAACATATCACTAGCCAACACAATAAAACTTTTTTTTTTGTGACTGGCAAACCATTATGTGTTTTTAACTAATTTGGGGTCGCTGATTCCGAATATGAAAACCAAATTTCTCCACCGGGTCACGTTTTTGAGAAAATCTATATCCAAAATTTGTACATTTTGTGTTAAATTTTACGTTTTCCATATTTCAAACTTTCGAAACCATGATCCACACTTCATGAACATTTTATTCATTTTATTATGAATTATCTTCAAACTAATGTCTCAAATAAAAATCATACATTTAAACCAGTTTATTCAATTATAGATGCAAAAAAAATGACATTTTTTGTCTTTAAGTTCGTGAAAACGGGGCCTCGCTTTATATTTTGATGAGTTCAAGCATGACAATATTTTTTTTCAATTATATTTGATTTTATTATGAACACTGAATCTAAAATTTACTATTGGTATCAAAATACGTCGGTAAAAAAGACACGAAACCGATATTTTTGAAGCATCTTCATTCTGGAGCACCTATGGGATATGACAAAAGTTTTGCTTTATATTTGTTTTGCTCAAACTCTAGAGACATAGGGCATCAGGGATTTTAATTCACTAAGGTGGTATATAGATTGATATGTATAAAAAATAATTAGATATGACATGCGCGGGCAATCGAATTCTGACTCCTAAGTCAAACCAGCCCATTCGGCCTTTCTAGTCCTAAGAGATGATACGTTTCTTTTAAAAAAATATGTTATTTTTTTTACCAAATTATTTTACGCCTATATTCCCTTTTAAATAATCTAAGTTGTATTTAAAGTACCCTTTTTAGTTTTGAAACTTGTATCTAACCATATGTTATATTCATTGGCTATGACCGAAATTTTAATTTTTGGGAAATGAGTTTGCTGGAGTAAATATTTCGATGTATATTTGAATTTAAGTGTATTTATTCAAAGCCCAATATGTCATGGTTCATGGCTGATACCATGATACTTTTTTACAACATAAAATATGACGCTAGGAAAGGAGAACAAATATTTTGATTTTTTTGCCTATGTATCATGAATTTTTGGTTTTAAACGGCCAATTTTGTGATTGAATATCAATATAAAATGTCCCTAAATATTGTATTATGTTTGTTGTATATGAACAAACCATTAAAATACCGATCCCGAAAGCTTGAAATGTCTTATTATAGTGAGAAAACCGTGAAACGCCTTAAAATCGTGAAATTCGTGAAAAATTTCAACTCACGATAGAACAAAATTCTGACCCGACCGGGCATTTTGGAGTTCAGATTCGTAATCAGTGACCCAAAATTAACTTAAAACACATGATATCTCCCCAGTCACATTTTGACTGTTGACGTTGTTGCGTTGTTGTTTCGCAAATCCATTTTTGGCCAAACAAAAAAACTCTTGTTAAAGGTATTACCTGTAGCAAATCAATCCTAGGTGTACACACACACTATATGTAACAGTTATTTCGATGCATTGAACATTTTATTTAATATGGATACATAGCATTTATTCACCTGTGTATTATAAATACATACAGTTTCATCCTTTTTTTACCTTGTGGTCGAAATCAATCATGGCTTTACGTTGCACAATAAAATGTTGAGTCCTCTAGTGGACAATAAGAATTAATTGTAGCTAGTTTAATCGTATAAATTAAAAATAGCGAAGTGGACGAGCAAATGCACCACAAAACCCAAAAGTGGAAAATCACATAGACTCACAGGTTATCTTGTTGCTATCTTAAAACTGAAAACAAACTGGATTGTACATCATAACATAAAACTAATAAATAGACTGCATTTGATCGTTAGTCCTTCTAAGCTGTCAATTTATATCACCACGACGCTGTGAATCATAAGTTTCATATAAGTTGCATGAAAGGTAACATACTGATTTCATATTCACATCAATCTGCTATCAAGAGAACCAATGACTCCTTATTGACTTCATAAGTGCAAATATGCATAAATGATGAACGAATAGTTCATGAATGATTAATAATGCATTGATCAGCTAAATATGTGATTCGGTTAAGGCTCAACTACATACACATGCATTGTTTCGAATGTGCCATCATTGGTTGTGTAAGCTAAAGTATATTGTGGTACTATGTGTAATTTGTAATGAATATTATTAATATTTAGTGAAGTTCAGACTTTTTCTTTATTTGTATTATTTTTATGGATTGAAGTAGAATAGTCGGGAACTTTCAGCTGCAATTGAACATATCAAGTCACGATGCTTTTAAGCTGATAAATTTTATGAAGAAGTTTTTTAAATTTTAGTTAACGTGTATCAGGGGATTTTCTTTATTGAATATTTATGTAAACACTATTTGTGAGACAAATTCTCAATTAAACTGGGTCTAATTACAAGGAAGTGGTGTGGTGTTTATGCACATTTTCTATGTCAACACATAACTTGCTATTTCCTTATGTCTAGCAAAATACTTCCTGAATTATATATATTTGTCTGCACGATTTTAGATTTGATTTCCACAATATAAACTTAGTTATATACATATACATTTCATAAGACTTTTACGTTAAAACAGATAAGTGTAGTGCAGTTATTAAATAAGTTTATCAATAATTTCACCCAAGGCAAAATAAAGGGATATTTGCTAATTGATTTCATTAATAGTTTCGAGATTACAACAAATAATTGGAATAATATTGGATGCACATAAAAATGATGAGGCATGCATTTTTGATTTTTAAATAGTTTTTCTTAACATTAACAAACACATTTTCAAGCCTTTGCATTCAGACATTCAACATGAATATAAAGATGAATCTGGATACTGTTCTACTTGTTCTTTTCTTGATGAACCTCTCTAACACCATTGCATCGCAAAGAACCACTGCTGCAGTTTGTAATGCAAACTCTGATAATGATCAATGTGCGCCACAAAACACACAAGGCAAATTAGAAACCATATCGTTAACTATGCGTGATATACGTGAAAAACTTATTTTTCAGTCTACTCGTGACTGCACGGATATCTTCAACAATGGACAAAGAAAATCCGGGATCTACTCTAATTATACGGGCTACTTCAGGCGAGCTGAGAATACTAGCGTCTATTGCGATA
Source organism: Hydroides elegans (assembly GCA_001703475.1). Taxonomy (NCBI): domain Eukaryota; kingdom Metazoa; phylum Annelida; class Polychaeta; order Sabellida; family Serpulidae; genus Hydroides; species Hydroides elegans. The sequence continues at coordinate 17,358 of LQRL01097723.1, read as the reverse complement.
TGGAGACCGACGGAGGCGGCTGGACTGTTTTTCAACGTCGTGTTGACGGCTCCGAGGCCTTCAATCGGGATTGGAATGACTACCGGGATGGTTTCGGTGATGTCGGTCATGAGCACTGGCTTGGGAACACACTGTTGCATATTTTGACCTCAACTGATATTCTCAGAAACTATACGCTGCGCATTGACATGTCTGACTGGGACGGTGAGGAGCGACACGCGGTGTACTCCGGCCTCCGAATTGCTGCTGAATTTGACAATTTCAAACTACATTTCGATGCCTATGTCTCTTCAGAAAGCAACGCAGGAGATTCGCTCAGTTATCACAATGGAATGGAGTTCAGCACTCGGGACCGCGACAATGATAATAAGGAAGGGGAATCATGTGCCGCGCGTTATGGAGGACAAGGTGGCTTTTGGTTCAATTCCTGTTTGACAGTGGGTGGAAATAATCCATATGCATCCTCGTCTGATAGTTATCAGGTGAATGAAGTTAATAGAATACGCTGGGACGCCTGGCGTGGAAATCGGTATTCAATGAAATCGTTTCAAATGATGATGAGGCCGACTGTTTGACATTAACAAATGTTCGGACACAAAAAAAAACAAATATGCAAATCAAGTTAAGAATATTTTAATCGAAGTAAAAACATATTCACATGAAGTAATGCAACTCACATATCAAAAAATATTTATTTGGTTAGCTCATTTTTACCAAATATTTCAACGGCATTTCTAAATAGTATAAGATTATAATTCTTGTAGAACAGCAAAAATGTATTATTATCTATTTGCGAGGCACTGTGGTATATTAACGCAGTTTTACAGGGCAATTTTTAATGGTTGGCGGGCTTCAAATGAAAGTAGCGGGCTTCAAATGACGTTAATGCCCTGTTATAAGAAAGTAGCGGGCTTCAAATACAAAAATGGCCCGCTAAATTGTTTTAAATAATATTCCAACCCTTAAAATTATATCATTTTGCCATATTAAGGCGAAATTGTCAGTAAATTATGTAAATTAGCTCAACACTAAACTTGACCATCAAATATGATAATCTGAAATTGGAAACACATCGCAAAACGCAACATAAAATAAAAATTTGTACTGTGGCATTGATGGGAATCGAACCTGGGTTGTAAAAGCCTATGTGGCGCTGTCGGGCACCTAA